>JANVCC010000105.1:3218859-3242119 GCA_025345505.1 Todiramphus chloris collaris | reverse complement strand
GGATGGTGGAAGGGCTTTGGAGAAGTCAACTGCTGCCATGCCAGGATACATCCAGGATATCCAGCAACACAGGATAACAACCATGTCCTGCTGCCCGGACACTCGGCACACACACTGCCTCAGAAGGGTTAAATATAGTTGTTCTCAACAGTGTTTGGCCTGGCTGAGGATTAGAGCTTATTTTAGCTGTTCTTCCTAAACATAGCAAAGGTCACGAGGGAGCAGGCTTTGTTGCTGAGTCTTATTGGCCTTGTTCCTTGTAGGGTTTTTGCGGGAGGACAGGATTGTCTCACTTACAAGGATAATAGATGACAAGCCTGGTGCTGATTAACCTCATTTTAATTGATAATTAATTTTAAACCCTATTTACTTTCCCCGGAACAGCTGAGACTTCAAGGGAATCACAACAGAGGTGAACAAGAACTGCAGTCTTCCCCAAGGAGACGATACAGGCGGGAAGGAGAAATGCAGAGATAGACGCGTATTCAGATCGTCAGTTTGGATCTTCATTAAGTTATTGCTGCTGAAAGTGGGGGCCTCTTACCTTTTGCTGCCTATTACACTCGCTTCCTCTGCGAAGGCATCCCAGGCTTGTTCTGCAAAGGCCTAAACGCTCCAGATTCTGGGTCCTTCCTTAGCTCTGCGTGCCAGTTAGCTGCCTTCTAGCATTATTAGAACTCCTTTTGCCTGCTTTCTGAGCCTGGCAAGTTGGTGGAGCGGCCTGCTGGCCATCTGGGAACATGAATACTCCTTTTATACTTGAATTCTATGTGATGCTCTGTAGCTTTACAGTAGTAAAAGCTTGAGAATGTGTGTAAAAGGTCATTTTTATTCACAACCCAACTCTTTGCACATTCTGGACTTCGTTCTGCAAATCAGAGCCTTCCAGGATTACCAGCTGCATTAAGTTTCCTAGCAGTGCGTTCCTGCAGGAGCCTTCCTTATCAGAGTTAACATCTATTGAAAGCTGTAATCACTGCAGTAGTAAGTCTGCCCTTCTGTGGCACTGTCTGGGGAGGGATCTCAAATCATTTTACAAACATTAAGGAGTTAATTCTTTAAACACCTTTGAGATACGTGTCATCCTTATGGTCTAGGCTGATAAACTGGAAGCGTGAGTAATTTATTCGGGGCCACGTTATGTCTGCGGCAGAGGCAGCAACTCCTCCTGGCACTAGGAACTGCTCTAAACTTATTTCCAGGACAACATTACAACATGAGGCACACTCTAAATTACCTTTTGTATCAAGGTTGCAGTTTGTCTCTCTGTAGCAGTTACGGCGTTGTGGAATGAAATTACTAACTCCATTTACTTGGTTAGGTTTGTAGTTATTCAGCACCTACATCCTACATCATAGGGCTTTTAAAAACAATACGGATCATTCAGTCTGAGTTTACATAATCCCACTTGATGGTTAGGTATAATCAAGGCCTATTCTCCCAGTATCACCCTGAGATACTCACGCACACCGAGTATGAAATGCCATCTGTGACACCTCCTGCCTTCACTGATCAGAATACCTCTCATTCAGGTAACAGGGAAAAAAACCCAACTTCTCCGAGTCCTGACCTGAGCTCCCAGAGTGACTAAGATCTTACACTTGGCAGCTCTAGAAGAAAGATTCCTTGGGGCAGCTTCATAGTGTATTGGCATTAGAGCAAGAAGGTTAGAAAAACATAGCTCTTATTTAGTCAGATGGAACTAGACAGGCTTGTCAAAAGGTGATTTAACCCTTTGTAACCAATACCAGCTGATCCACTTCTGCCTTTCTTGTTTCAAGGAACGATTGAACATTCAGCCCAATGGATGCTTCTCTTTTGAAAATGAACAGTTTGCATTTCATCATCTATGTCTTGCTGGATAGATAGTTGGTATTAGAGAAGCCAGGTTTTTCAGTGACTGCAGATCAGCTTCACTTCATTTACAGGTTAAAAAACCTGCAGTCCTGCAGGTTCAACATGAAATCTGAAAGGCAAGGTGGGTTTCCTCTGGCTCCTTCATCACTGGCAGCAATAAGCACTCTGCCAGTCATTCCTCCTGTTGTAGAGTGTTTCTAATCCTGTGCCAAACGAGGGACAGACCCCCCTCTTAGGGCAGGTTTTGCAGTTGCACGGGCTGCTTGCAGAGCTGCCCATTGCCAGCAGTTTTTCTGCGGGGGTCCTACCGAGAGGAGCATTGTCTGAAAATGGGGCCGCAGTTTTACGAGACATTTTGAAGTTCTTGCCTTCCTGACTGCTTTGCTCTTTTCTGCCTGGTAACATATTCAGACTGTGGGTCTCAGCAAAATCCTGGCAGCTTGTGGAAGGAAGATGGTATGATGAAACATGAGCTAGCACTCCTGATTACGTGTTCCAGCCCCAGCCTTGTGAGTCTCTTGCATCTGTCACACCTTATAAAATGGGGATATTTTTCTGCTGTCAGTTCTTATGGTAAAGCTTAGTGTTTGTTTAGAGAGGACACTGGGCTACATGCACAGAAGGAATGTGGAAATTCTATTAATGAAAGCAATTTAGCCTTAATAGCTGCTGTGTGAGTGCTGGATCTGCTCAAGCAGAGACAAGTTATTAAAGGTGATAGTACAATGATGATTAGAGCGAGCCCCTGGCTACAGTCTTTCCTACATTTAAAGTCATTTCGAGCATCAGGATCTTACTGCTGCAACTGGCTGTGCAGGTGGCTGGCTTGCCTACCTGTGCACACGTAAGGTTTCCCCAGGCTGGATGGTCCACGTGGGTCTTGATAATGCTGGCTTTGTCCTTTCCCCCCTGCTCCTTTGCATTGGAAAGAGGAAAATATTTCCCTTCTGCTTTCTTCTTAAAGGCTGCTATGTATTTTTAGTTGCTCAGGATGTCTCCAAATAACACACTGACTCTGAACTTGCATTGTCAGCCTTCCCTGTGCAGCCCCTCCTGGGAGGTTTATGGCTCACTCTCTCCAGCTTTGCTGATGCAGCGTGTAATGTTTATACCTGCAATCAAGCATTGGCTGAGCTGCAGCCCAGTGCTGGCAGCTTCTTTCTTTCTCCCTCTGTCCCCCTCCTTTCCTTGCAATTCTGCTCCAGCGATACTAGATTGATGGAGTACGTACAATAGTGATTGCCTATAGAAAAGTAACAAAAATACAAAATTGGCATTGCTCAATAGCCAGAAAAACTTGTGTGTGTTCTGCCCAGCAAGAATGAGATGGACTCGGGGTCTATATTTCTGCTTCTCGATGATTTATAATGCCTTCCTCCCCTGCTCTGCTCTTTTCCAAGCCAATTCATGGATTTTGAGATTCACCAGATAAGAGGTTCATCTAGAGTTTATAAACTGTTTTTCTTTTAAACAGAACACAAAGGTTAGTTTCTTTTTTTTTTTTTTGGATACTTAACAGATCTTTTCCTCAAAGTATCTGGTGGCCTGCAGTGGTCTCAGAGCTCCTCAACAGAATTTTTACCAACCCACAGAACCACCTTGCACTTGGCAGGCAAAAAGAGTGCCCTTGGAACAGGGGCCTCATCTAGGTGGGAAAGTGAGGCTGCCTGAATCGGAGCAGAGTTTGAAACTAGCTTAAGCATTCATAATGCAGACAACTTTATTTCCATTTAAGAGGGTCTTACTCGTGTTTAGCTTTGGTTTGCTGTGTATTCCCAGTCCGTGTTAGCGAACCAAAGCAAACATATCTCACAGACTTTGCCAGTGTTTGACTAACTGGGTTTGAAGTCACTCTTGACTTAAATCGGTGCAGCTGTGGGTGAAAATAAGGCCAAATGCATTCACTTCTCTTGGACAGTGCCAACAAAATGCATGAAGAAAGGCATCATGCCCATTTTCCAGGATTAATGTATCTGCAAGTTCTCAGTTACTAGCACAGAGGTGCAAGTGAAGTTGAGTTTCGAATGCCGGGGAATTAAGGATGTCATCGTTGTGTGCATTTGTATTTATTTTAATAGCCTCTCTGAAGTACATACCACTTCATACAGATGATGTTAGGTCACACTTTGTCTATGTTCAGTGTAAACAGGAAGCTGTAGTTGCCGTGCAGCTGTACATTCAGATCTTTGAGGGGCTTCTCTCAGCTCCAGCAACAGAAAATGTGAGGAAGAGTGGCTCTAAGAACTGCAGGTGAACCTCGTGACGGTTTAAGTGAGGGTTTCGACTTGAAGACACTTCAGGGCTATGTGAATCTCTTGTAAGATCTCAAGAACCAATTCTGAGCAGTGTGGCAATCCCACCAAGCACCCCGTACGTTATAAGGAGATTTCCCCCTATGCATGGAGTTCATTCAGTATGTAGCTAAAAAGCTACTCCAAACTGAGCTGAGTGTGTTCATTTATCTTTGAGGATTCTTGCTTCATTAAAATGGGCTTGAGGGAAGTATGACTATCTTAATTTTATCTTTTACCAGAGAAAATGTTTGAGGGCCATTGTTTTATGCAGATTTAGGCTTTATTTATATTAACAGAAGATGCTGTTGTTTACCCAAATCTTTTTAGGCTGGTACCTGGGATTCTTTTACGCTTCATTAAATGTCCAAAGTAGCAGCAGAGGTATTGAATTGAAGAGACATCACTGGTAGCACTGCAAAGAAGAGAAAAAATAGTTAAGTATATCTTCATAGTAGAGTTCAATCAGACTTCTGTTCTTAAGCTTCAAAGTCAATATACCTGCTGTTTCTAGAGCTTAAATCAACATACAAAGGAGTTTTTTTCACCCTTATCCACTCATAGAAGTTTCTGTCTCATCTCTGACTTGGGCTTTCACAGTACAGTCAGCTTCTTAAATTCCCATTTATTATTTATTGCAATAACTCAGCTGAAATATGAATTTCCTCTATGAATGCTTTTTTTTTTTTTTTCTTGGATCTAAAGTGTGCTATTTAGCTGCTCCTAACTAGGAGAGACTGTTAAGTGGTTTCTGCTTCACAAACGCAGCAAACAAGTCTGCTACCCACCTATTCTCTCTTACTTTTTACCCCCCTTAAAAGTAGATGTCCTTGAGTCATGTGATACTTGGCCACCAAACCCCATCATCCATTCTGGACTCAGAGGACATCTTTACCCAACAGAGAGAATATTATTCTGTGGTTTCCTAACTTATAATGCAGTATTGTGCTCAGTTTTGTAGCGGTGCTGGAGGAATTGTTCTTGTTGCTAGAGTTGCTTGTGGTGTGGTGAGTGTTGTTTATCAGTTGCCGTATATTAAATATGCAAAGGATAGACATATGGTTTTAGCTCAGAAGTACTTGTTAAAAAGCTTCCTTCTAATCTAAGATTAAATAGTAACAAAACTCCCAAGGGAGAGCTGAGAGTATGTGTGTTTTAGAACAGGTTCTAACAGCTGTGAAGATGAAATAGCTACTTCTCTAGCAGACTGCTGGAGCAAAATTTGCTATCTAAAGCACATAAATAAGCTGGTAGAATCTTTTCTTGTTTACCAACATCAGAATAATGAATTCCTAGTTTATATTTATGTGTTTGAAAAGCAAGGCCTTGAAGAAGAAAGTATTCTGGGGAGAGAAAAGCTCTCCTTTCAGGTAAGAGAGCTGTCATAAAGCAGCTTACCTTTTGTGCACATTTGCAAACAATTGCTTCGCGGTTTTTTCCTCGTCCCTATTCCATCTCTCAGTAACACGGCCTACATATCTTGAAAGGTCTTTTAATTACAATAAGATTTCTGCCTAACGCTGTACAGCTTCCTCAGGCTTGACAAATACAGATTGAAACTTGAAGGTGAGCGGTGGTTGCAGGTAGGCACGTTGAGTTTGCCCCTCCGTGCTGGCGAGGCGCAGCCTGGCTCAGATGCTGCGTGTGGCACGGTGTAAGGTACGGAACCCTGGGCAAGCAGCCCCTGCACGGCCGGGGATGTGTTGGTGTGAGCAGCAGAGAGGTGTGGGCAAGATGTCAAAGGTGTGGTTTGCTGTGCCCTCCTTGCCTTTGAGCACTGAAGCTCCATTATGTGAGTCACTAGTTACGTGTGTTGCTGTTCACATCAAAACTGCTTACAGAAACCGCACGGCACTGGCTCAGACTCCCAGCTCCTGGCAAGCTAACTGTCAGCTTGTACAGACCTACTCTGAAGTAGACTCAAGTCTTAAACTTCAGCAAGTTGCTGCCAGAGAGGGACCCTCCCAAACACGTGCTTTGTAGAAGGGTAGAAGTGTCAGCTATAGGGACCCGAGTCACCTTTCATCCCGTCCTTGGGTCAGATCGGACGCACTTTGAGGTGGAAGTGTGCGTGGAAGTGTGTCCCGCTATTTGCCCTACTCTTGCTTCCATCAGACATGCAATCAGTTAAAACAACAGAACGTGTGGGGCTCAGAAAAATTTACAAACATCTCCCGTGTGCGGCTGCAAAAGAAAAACGTGGGTAAGCAGTGAGAGAAGTTGTTACCGTTCCTGCCCGTGTTTTCAAACAATGTGGATGCTGATTAGGGCCAAGCCTCACTTCCCTCCTAGGATTTGGCTTTAGACAAATGACGAGCGAAAAAGCAAACTCCTCTTGTCCCAGATGTGCTGGTGGCACGATACCACCTGATCGTCTGAGCGGGGCTCCCTCTGCAGAGACTGGTCACCCCTGCACGCTCCCCGGGTGCCTGGCCTTCCAAAAGGGCCCGACACACACCATGCTGATGGGCTCCTCTCTGCAAGGCTGATCGGTTTTAAGTGGTGGCCTTTATATGGGGGAGTTGAGCTCCTTTGAACATCTGTCCCTAGCTGTCAGTGTTCAGACAGGCTGACGGTTCCAGCCTCTTATTCACACCTACGTTATCAATCTCTGCAGCCTCCCTTCAGGAGGAGCTAGCTCGCCGTACAATTGGGCCCATCACAAGATGCCCTAAATGCTTTTGTGTAACAAAATGTTGCTAGCTTTCTTCAAAAACAGAAAAGCTTTTGCTTTTGCTTTTGCTTTTTTTTTCCCCCCAACCTTAAAATGAAGAAAGCAATTCTTCAGCTGATAGCAATAATCAGAAAGCTGATTGATCTGGCAGGCTGCAGCCTCAGCAGATGCTAGCCACGTCTCTGTTAATCTTCCACTGCTCTGATTTCTTCTTACTAAAAAAAAATATTCAAAACTCTGTGGCTTTGTGGAGGGACACTCAGGAGAGAGCCACGGAATAAAGTTAACTAATGTGTTTCCTTCTGTAGCTTTGAGTGTTTATATGTGGCTTGGCTAAAGGATGTGGGGGCCAGATTATACACTCAGACCACTGTAAATGTAAAGCTTCCTGCTGGAAAACAGGAGTGCCCCCAGGTTTGCCTCACTGCAAATTGTGCACAATTCCACCTGCTAGGACATCGTCCTGAGCTAGGCTAAGGCACTGCTCTGAACAAAGCCTGAAACACGAAAATGCTCACCTCAAATGTCACATTTCAGAGGCAGCTCTGACTCAAGCCAGCCAAGGCTGCAGAACCGTTTTGTCGGTGCCACCTTTTGGGTTTTGGTCCCTCAGACACTTCGATATAATAAGGAGAAAGCTCATCGATCCAAAGACAGCACAGTGTTAAGACAAAGTGGAGCTGCAATCCTGAAGATGATAGTTTCAGGAGAAAGATTTAATGTCATCTCAGGATGGTTGCTTTTTTGGGGTTTTTTTTTTGGTTCTGTTTTGTTTTCAGGCAAACTTCAAAGTGCTTCGTTAGGTGCCTTCAGAAGCCATGAAGATGAAATGCATGAGAAGCGATTCGGGCAAATTGGTGACTCTGGAGAAGGCTTTTAAAAACCACCACCACAAAAGCAAAGCCCCTGGGGATAACTGTAATTGCATATCTGAAGAGAATTTCAGCCCTGGTCTGCCAGCCCCACTTAGCTCAGGCACCTTTTCTTCAGCCTGAGAAGGGCTGATCTTTTTTGTCCTGGCTTCTCAAACATCAGTCTAAATTTTCCTTGACTGTCTAAATTTCCCTTGACTGTGTCATAGTGATTGAGCCTCACAGACTTCCTGTGGGGAATGCTTTATGCTACAGAGTAAATTTGCTGAGGAGAGGTATATTCAATATCTGTTTTTTAAAGTGTGTAGGAATCCAGACAATTTGATAGCTACAGAGGAAGGATGATTTTTATTATTTTTTTTTTTAAGCTCTGTTTGTTACTTTAAACATTCCTGGAATAGGATGAGAGAAAGAGAAGGGACAGAAAGAAAAGATTCTCTCTGATTGATGGTTTCCATATTGTCAGGAGTCAAATCCAGTGAGCGCTGTCCTTTGGGACATGTGCTTTGCTCTCAGGGCTAGCTGAGCCCGGCCCTCCTTGGCACACCTCTTCTTTTGTACACCCGCAGATAACCGCAGAAAATCTCTCCTGTGTGACCCGGCTGCTTGAAACAAGTGTGGACACATGCTCGCTGTGTCAGCAGGGAAGATCTCTCTGCCCAGCTAGCTGCTGAGTTGAGACTAGAGGAGAAGGAGGAGTTTCCAGTCCCGGCACTTCGCAATGCTGGGGTGCTGCTCCAGCTCTCCTGCAACCCCCTGGCTGTGCTGATCTCAGCAGAGCAGGGACAGGGGCACCAGAGTCCGAGAGGGATGGGCTTCACGGCTCTTCAGAGCACTGCCCAACTTCGTGTCTCCCTCTTCCAGTGGAGTGAGAAGGGGTGATGAGTCTCGTCTTGGTTCGGCTGGCACCCAGCTGCATTTCTCCTTCCTGACCAGCCTGGTTACCTTGAGGAGAACTCCCTCTTTTTCTTTTGCATTTGCTGCCTCACCAGTGCCTTTTGGTCTTGGAAACATAACGAGCAGAAGGAAAATAGGGAAGCTGGGAGGGTTGTTTAAATTGGGTTTTCTTCTTCTCCTTTGTCGTATGAACAAGGGGCACGTGAACAAGGAGCCGAGGACAGAAGCTCTGCACATCACTCCTGTGCACAAGCTGTTCCAAACGATGGATTCTTTGTCTTAGCAGGAAAGTAATTGTACTCTAGTCACAGAGATCAATGGGAATGAAAAAAGGCAGGTTTAACAGGGAGAGGATAATACCTGCCACAGCTGCCAAACCCCAGACGTGCTTTCAGGCCGAGTCCCTTGCTGGGTTCCTCACCAGATCTTGTGCCTGGGGGCAGTGCCAGTACCAGGCACAGCCAGACGGGGCTGCTCTGGCCCTTGGATTGCAGGGGAAGCGCAGCAGCGAGAGCAGTGGAAACCAGGCGCCGGGGAAAGAACGATTTGTTCCAAAACATTTGCTTTGTAACAGGGTCATCTATAAATTCTGGGATTTCCTGTTTGCTGACTGGCAGGCTTTCTCTTTTCAGGTTACAGGCTGGAATAATTTTATTACAGCTCATTGTAAGCTTCTTTCCTTTCCGAGCCCAGATTTGCAGCCTTTGCACAGAAATTTCCCAGCTTTCTTGGGTTTGAAGTTGTATCCTTCAGCACCATCCTCTTGAGCTGTGCTTGAATTTCCTTTGGGCTTTGGAAGTGGTGAGCTCGTGGTAGTTTTAGGGGGAAAGCATTAGACCTATTAGTGGATTTTTTTTCACGCTGATGTACGTTTGTTCTGGATACTGGGGAAGTAAAACTTAAATAAAGAGAACTGGAAAAATAGTAATTTTAACCACAAGGAGCCTGATCCTGCATCTTGTACATCTTGTGAATTCGTTGGCTTGACTGGGAGTTGCCAGTGTTCAGGAAATACAGGTTTTAGGCTGCAGCTGGTCAGGATGGGTTTTGCTTGGGGGTTTGGTTTGTTTTGTTTTTTTTGTTTGTTTGTTTTTAAACAGTTTTGTTCAGAAAGCACCCATTAATGGTTCATCTCTGTGCAGAATTTGGTTGGGGAACACTGTCCCTCAGGTCCAGCCCCTTCTCGTGAAAACAGGAGCGAGCTGTCCCAGTGATAATAGCCTCATACTGGGAGAATTCACCTGCACTGTCAAAGATCTAGGTCGGGTCACAGGTCTGGAGCAGACAGTCACCATTTTCCACAGGAGTGCCTTGAGTACCTGGATAACTTAATCTCCTTCTGTTTCATGGGAAGAGTGGGAAGCAATAAAAAAATGCATCCTTTGAGAGCTGTTGACAAATGAGGAGAGGAGGAGAAAGGTAATTATGAGTTTTGTGAGAGAAGAAAAGTGTTCTCTGCAGAGCTGGGGCATAAGACCCACTCTGCTCTGGTGACACGAGCTGGCCAAGTGGTGCTGACGTCTTGGCCAAAGCGGTTGTGTGTGGCTGACCCCACGCTGCCCAGGCCTTCAGGCAGCCATGGAGACATCCCCTGGGCTGGGCTGGGCTGGGGAGGATCTACTGACTACATTTATAACGAGGGAAGATTCATTTTTTGTAGCTGGGGAGCTAATCTTCTGCCAACTCAGCTTGAATTTTTCTCAATGGCACAAGATTTTAGAAGCTCCAAATGCCTGACTTTAAAGATGTCTGCTGTTGAACACGCTGGGAGTGTTTTGTCTTTAGCAAATGAGATTCTAGCCCTTGACGGGCATTATTAGGCACTATTGTAACAATAATGAAAAGAAGATGATTAAAATCTGCCTACTAGTGGCGGGGGATGATGTTGCTATATGGTGATAGAGGTAAGGCTGAGCTTCTTGCGTTCTCCACTGGTGTTGAGTGTGTGTATCTGCTGTAAGATGGATTTGCAGAAGAGGTGAAGTGTGTAATTGCTGGGTTTATTTTAACTGATGAAATAGTGAACTTCTTTTCACGTAGGACTGATGCTTTCCCCGGAAATTTGGTCTGTGTTAACTTTGGTGAAAGCTTCAGGCTATTTTTGGCAGCAATTAAAAGCATTCAAGAGATGCCTGTCGTTTCAGCTCATATATTTCCACAGGGTACTTTACTTGTGTTTTATCAAAGAAACAGAAAACCACAGCAATATGGCTTCTGCTTAACTTTAACTACCTCGCATCTCGAGGCAGCAAGTGACAAGCCATTTTTCTTCATTGGAAGCTGTTTTTCCAGATTTCACAGCATGGAGTGGCTGATAGGATTTTTGCAGGAGAAAGAACAACACCTAGCGTTCGCTGAGGCCTGCTGTCCAGCAAGCTTCAAGTGCTTTTGAGCAGTGTTTCCTAGGATTCGTGACTAGGAGACTGGTAACATTTTATTGAACTGGGTTTACAAATGGAAAGCTGATGGTTGTGTCTCTAATGCTCACAAGTGCCACTAATTCAAAATGCCAGTGTTCTTGCAGGCTTCATTTGAGGGAGCTGGGTCCTGATGTCCAGAACATATCAGTTCCCACTTCACTCAGAAAGGGTTAATTGCTAAGAAATTAAAGAGTCAGGCCCACAGCTTTCCAAAATGAAGGATGAGCTGAGAAGACACTGCTGCAGAAAAATTTATGTCTGGTAATTGCTCAAAGGGACCATGGACTTGTATAATAATGAAGCTGAGAATAAAACTAGAATCTATTTTATTTGCAGGATCTCAGTCAAATATTTATAAAGTTTGTCGAATACATCGCCGTGTGGGTTATGTGAGAGGAAGTCTGAAATGTATGTGTGGTACCTGTAAGATAGCTTGCTGTGTGGGTGTAATCTAAAACCCCACAAGATGAAGGGTACAACTGTGTTGAGCTCATCTGAGGTACCATACCCAGCTTCTAAAAGCACTCGTACTGCAACAGCCAACACGTGGAGCTCCCACCAGAATTCTCCCTGTCTCTGCATTCCACGTTTTGAGATCTGCCATGCAGTTATGTGACAGCTCTCCGTAATCCATACGGTGTTGAGCCATCTGAAGCCATGAGAGCAATGGTTCTTCTCCTGGCCCCAGCAGAACACCCGCTGAGCAGGCAGCGCTGACCGCGGGCCGTGCCCCCGTCGCTCTTGTACCTACGTGGACCATACCTACCGCTGCAGGTCTGGCCTGAATTCAACTCACTGCATGTAATGCCGAGCCGCTTTTGGAGCGAGGCACCTCTGCAGTGATTCCTGTTGGGCACTAGAGGACAAGGCAGGGGGAAGAAACACAGTGTGATCTGTAGGAGCAGCTCACCAACGCTCCATGCGCCCCGTGCCAAGGTCAGTGTTCGGGATGAGGATGCGATGGTGCGGGCTGTGGGTGGGAACAGCAAGGTAGCTGATGTTGAGCACTTGTGATCTGAGCAGAGCTGGGATGCTGACCTACCAGCTTCTTTCCCTGCAGTTCAGGGCTTCTCTGAGACTACGTGGCCTGCAAAGCTTACCCGAAAGTCAACTGAGACCGTTCCGTGGAGGACTGAGTTGGATGCTGGGATTATACTTCTGTCATCTTTAGAGCCTCTGGTTTTTGTGTTCATGGTGCTGGGACAGGGGTTGGGATAGGCAGTATGTTGTTCAAATTCCTCCTTGCTGCATTCCCAGGCTTTGTGTTACTGTAAGACTCCCCTGTGTTTGGCCATGGAAGGGTACCTGACTCCTGCTAAAATATTAGGTGTACTGCAGCAGCTCTGAACTCCTGTGCACAGACCAGACCCAGTTTCCTCAGGAACTGTACAGGGGAAAAAAAAACCCACGCCAAGACAATCCCTATCCTTAGCTCTTTCTGCTTCTTTGGAATCCTTGCTAATATTCCGGTCTGTGGGAAGAATAAAAATCTCAGAAGGAAATGGTTCATCTCTGAGCAGGGAAATTCTTTTAAATACAATTATGTCTGGATGGCAAAGTTCAGAATAAGGTCCCCTGCATGGCAAGGCTGTGTGCCCATTTTTATAAAGTATATAAATGCAATTTCTGGAGTATTTCTGGTAATCGTGGCCTCTGCTTAAGATATCCACTAAAGCCCATCATATTAATTTAATTGAAAAATTCTCAGAGAATTGTATTAGGTATTTTCCCTATTAAATTAATGTTACAGCTTTAAATAGAATTTCTGGGCACCATTGTTGTTTGTGGAATTATTGTGCAAATTGATAGCTCCTTTTTTTGATCTGAACACTAGAAGTTCTTTTTTTTTTTCTTTTGCCTCCTGTCTTCTCCCTCCTCCCCAGCCCACGTTTAATTATCATCTTCCTCTTGGTTTCTGGGGTCATTAACGTGATGCTTTCTGGGGCTTGTCACAGGACATTCGTTGTTTGTCTGTCAGTTTGGGCATCTCTGAATTAATCTGTTAATTAATTAAGGTATGAGGGCTGCAAAGTGAAATTCCCCAGGTAGCAGCCTGGCCTTATGGTGAGGGAAAGGGCAACTCACGTCTCAGTGGCTGGGGAGAGGTGAAATGAGATTAAGGTTGTTCAGGAGTGACCTTTAATCGGCCAATTTGGAGGCAGAGAGCACTGTGCCCAGGGCTTGAGTGGTGTCTTTGCAGATCTATCACCTGGATACCAAGAGGCTCTGTGGGTGTAGCACAAGGATGGTATATGCCATGTAGAAACCAAACTCTGGGCACTGCCTGCCTTGGCTTTGTAAAGGAAGACACAGCGGGCTGCTGTCCTCCCCCCTCTTCACCCAGCTGGCAGATGGGGGGGCTGTGCATTTCCATGTGAATTATTACCCTTTTGGAGCCCGGGAAACCTTGATGAATGCCATCGTGGAGGGGATGCCTCAGTGCAGCTTGTATTCAAGATCAACAAACCCTTGTAGTTCTTACACAGGTCACCTATGATCAGAGGGCTGGAGCACCTCTCCGATGAGGACAGACTGAGAGAGTTGGGGTTGTTCAGTCTGGAGAAGAGAAGGCTCCAGGGAGACCTTATTGTGGCCTCCAGTATCTGAAGGGGCTACAAGAAAGCTGGGTAGGGACTTGTTAGGCTGTGGGGCAGGGATAGGACTGGAGGGAATGGATTAAAACTAGAGATAGGTCGATTCAGGTTGGACATTAGGAAGAATTTCTTCCCCATGAGGGTGGTGAGACCCTGGCACAGGCTGCCCAGAGAGGTGGGGGGAGCCCCATCCTTGGAAGTGTTGAAGCCCAGGCTGGCTGGGGCTGTGAGCACCCTGCTCTAGTGGGAGGTGTCCCTGCCCATGGCAGGGGGGTTGGAACTGGGTGAGCTTTAAGGCCTCTTCCACCCCTGACCATTCTATGATTCTAAATAATCCAGTTCCTTTTTTTTCTTTAACTTGTAAACTCTCAGCTTCTCCCATGAGAGAGTCCAGCACAGAGACACAAAGATGATGGAGTGGAATGTGAAGAAAGGCTGAGGGAGCTGGGTCTCTTTAGCTTGGAGAAGAGGAGACTGAGGGGTGACCTCATTCATGTTTATAAAGGGTGAGGATGGAGCCAGGCTCTGCATCTTCAGACTCGTTGATCTTTGGAGGCCCCTTCCAACCCCTCCTGTTCTCTGATGCTGTGATTTTTCTCTTGCCGTCCGGTGCTTTTTGCCTTCTCCCAACCTTCAGCTTCTGTTGGAGTCGTTTCTGTGCGGGGTGACAGTGGGCACACCGGCAGCACTGGAGCCGGAGCTCTTTAAGAAGCTGGGGCATTATCCAAGTAGCTGCTGAATTTGAGAGTCGTGACTCGTCCGTGCCGGAGCAGCGAGGGAACAGCCTGTGCTCGCCTGCAGAGGAACAGGTGCCTCTGCACAACTGGGGATGCCACGGGCGCAGGGGAACAGCAGCTTCTCCAGCACTGGTCTGATAATGTTCCATAACCCGATACAGGCAAGGGGCTGTGATACAGGGCTCTGCTTATTAACCGTCCACCTGCCTGCCACCCTCCCCCGTTCTTTCCTAATTAAACAGTGAGCTCAGGTTTCCCGGTTTGGTTTGACAAAATCAGGAGTGGAGATGGCTCCAGCTCCTGCCACAGTCTAAAAGGAGCAGGACAGCAGGCAGCACAGACTGTGGCCCAGAAAGAGAGAAGTGCATGAAGTAAGATGGCATCTAATCACGTAGCTTCAGGAGCCTGCCGTTGGAGCTTGCAGGTCAACGTGTTTTTGTTTTCTCTGAGAAGTGCAAGCCCTTGCCTTCATGGTTATTTTTGCCTAGCAGCTGTGTTTCCGCCAAGCAGCTGGGGAGCTGCCTGACTCAGCAAATCTCCAGCCTTAACAGTCAAAAAGTGCACTCGAGCAAGACTAGGAATGCTGCGGGCAAAGCAGCGAGTCCCCTCCACTGCCTCCCGCAGCCAGCCAAGGGAGGGACCCGTTCACCTGGAGAGAGGTGTTCAGAGCTGAGCCACCCGCATCGTTTGCTCTGGAGAGCGTGCCCACAAAGGGGGAACAAATCCCTCGTCTTTATTTCCGAAATACATTGCGTGTGTAAGTTTTTAATGCCTGTAAAAGTACTCAGTCGTGCAGAAGGAACCTGACAGAAGGCTGGGTGCTGGAGGGAAGGAAGGAAAGCCTCTTCCAGTTGGAGCTGAGAGCATTTGGTGCTTGCCAGCTTAGCCTTCCAGAGCAAACCAAGCCAGTTTTGTACTCCAGTCCGATGACAATAAGCAATGTCTCATAAGGATCTTGAGTCACTTTTTCCAGGCAGGTTCATCATGCCCTTTGCAGGGGGCAGCGTTTGACCTCTCTACATCTGTTACTGATTTGTAGGATGTTTGCACACTGCAGACTCTGGGGGGGTGCAGTTCCAGGGGGCACAAGAACTGGGGAGACAGGAGGCCAGGAAGACACTTTTTGCCTGGTGGTTTGAGTAATGGAATAAGAATAGGAAGATTATATTACCAGCTCTGCTTTTGACCTTGGACAAGTAAAATCTCTCTGCCTTCTCTCAGTTTTCTGTCCTTTGTCTTCATTGTCTGTTTTGACTACAGCCATTTGATCCAAAGGTGGTCCCTCTTCATGTGGCTGTAGAGTGTCTAACAGGCAAAATCTGAGTCAATGGAGAACTTTTCAGGACTACTATGCAGTAAAGTAAGGTAAAAATGAATCTGTGTGGGACTTGCACGAACAGCAAAGCACCAGTTAGGACTTAAAAGTCTGGTGTAATTTGAGTCCACTGGACTAAGCAAACTAAAATTCCAGTTGCAGTAAGGTTACTGGGGGCAGCAGGAAAGGAACTTCCCTTGTAAGCATGAGAATTTTACTGTTTCACAAGGTAAAAGTTTTATCATTTGCCTATTTAGGAGCAAAAAGTTCTTTAATTGACTGGATTTTCTGGCAGCACCTCTGTTTGGAATTGAGTCTCACCGCAGCTTCCAAGTTTTCGGTTGCTGGAGAATAGTGAGAAAACTCTTCTCCCCTGGGAGCACAGAAGCTTTCCTGACCTGTGTAGCTGTGTCTGTCTTCAGGTATTCTGCCTGTTATAGAGGCAAGGTGTGCTTCCCTTACAGGCAGAAAAGACTGAGTTGGGAATCTGGCACAGAAGGACCATTCTGGTTCCTAATGCACGTGAGTGTCCTCCCTTTCCTTGCCCCCAAAACCGGGCACAGGAGTCACTGGTGTTGGCTGCCTCAGACGGCAGCTCAGTTTGTGAATATTCCTGTAGTTGTTCAAGCCTCTCTGCAGTCAGCACCAGGCTTGGGAAGCGCTGCAGCCTCAGCGTAGGAGCATCCCAGAACGTGCCTTGTTTTACAGAGTCCATCTTGAGGTCTTCACTAAGACAGCTCACACTACTCTGATCCTCACAGGCCTGCTCACACGCCAAGGCAGGTAGCAGTGGGGATGCAGCTCTCCTCAGAACGTTTCAGCACAGCTTCTTATGCCACAAAGAACACAATAGACGTGCCCTTCCTTATGCCAGGCTGCCTGTCTGATATAATTATGATTTCTTACAAATAAGAACTAATATTTGTTCCACAGAATCATTCAGGTTGGAATAAACCCTTAGGATTATCGTGTCCAACCATCAGCCCTACTCTACAAGTTTACCCCTAGACCATGTCCCCCAACACCACATCCAAGCACTGTTTAAACACACCCAGGGATGGGGACTCACCCCCCTCCCTGGGCAGCCCATTCCAATATTTCACTGCCCTTTCCGTGAAGAATTTTCTCCTAGTGTCCAGTCTAAACCTGCCTTGTTTCAGCTTGAGGCCATTCCCTCTGGTTCTGTCCCTAAAACTGCTCTTCCTAATTGTTTACTGCTCTTCCTGACTGTAACGGATGCATCTTTCTGAAGACAGAAGCAGGCGAAAGAAAAAAAAAAAAAGTTGTGTTTTCAGTATGATTCACTCCAGTCAGCTTTGCAATAACATTTGCCTCCTTGGGTAGCAGTGACTCCTTACACACTTGATTGCTCCATTTCCTTCCTGCCCCCTCAGCAGCCTTTTTTTTTTTTTTTTTTTTTTTTTGCCAACTCATACAAAGCTCACAGGAGCACGGGAAGCCTTTTGCTGTGTAAGAAGGACTCCAGCCCTTCCGCATGCTCTTGTGTTATTTGTGCACTGAGATGCACACGGAGCCTCAGTGCTCAGTGTGCTGGTCCTCTGCTGCAAACCAGGTTGTTTAAAACTGAAACCACCAGGCACCACAGTCAACCTGTACGTGTGTGTATATACATAAGAGAGAGAGTCAGTGCTTTGTCATGATTTGAGTTAGCTCAGCAGCATTTGCAACTAAATTTAGTTCTCACAGTGCTGCTGAGACAGAGATTTTAGTGTATGAATAAAGACCCAACACGATCTGCTACGCACAGACTTGCTGACCCCTGTCCCGTGGGTATACAACTGGTGTCGTTAGGAGCAAAGGTTTCAGAGGGTCTTCCCAGTTCCTCTCCTGTCACAGACAACTACTTCTCATGTATCCATTCATACAGGAAACATAGCTCTCATCTGAAAGTGAAGTACATTCTTTTGCCCTTATTTTGTGAGGAAGAATAATGGACCTCACTCTAACATCACGTGCACCCAGGACTGAGAAGACACTGGTAGGTGGCTCCTAAGATCTTCAAAGGTGTTGTCAGTACTACACCATTTCACTGCCTGAGAGGGCTCACTGCTTGTCCTCCACCTTAATCACTATTTTGAACAACAGGCCATGCTTCTTTTAGGTCGGTCCTGTTTATTGAAGGAGTCAAAACGTCTTATTTAATCTGGGTTTTTATTTTATATGTCGTAAATGTCATAGCTCTTCTGCAGATTATGCTAATATTTTTGTCCTCGCAGAGCTTTAGATGAACTGTTTAGATGTTGCATGCTTGAAAATCATTTTAACTAAGTAGTTAATCTGGCAGTTTAACTGCTGTTTTGAAAAAGTTCAACCACCTCCACAACTGAGACTGGCACTGAGAAAATCTGTCTAGTAAGTTTACTCTCTGTCTTCCACCTGAGGCTTCCAGGAATGACTGGTTTGTGGGTGCTTTAGAGCAGAGGCAATTTGGGTACAAAACCCAAACCAGTCTGTCTGGGTTGAGCAGAAGGAGGTGGAGGGAAGCAGCTGATTTCTGTGTGAGGGAATGGCAAGTCTAAGTCAGCAAGATGATTTACTGGGACTGTTCCTGTATTCTTCTCTCCAATTACCAGGAAGGGGTGAGAAACTTGGCTCCTAGTCAGGAGAAGTATCTTCCTTTCCCTGCTTTTCTCCCTTGTTAAGGGAGAAGAATCTTCCTTCACATTTTATGCATGTTTGCATGTGCATGTTGTAGAAGAACCTGCATATAGAATTTCTGAGACCTACATTGACAGAAACCTGTGTGTTCTTAAGCCTGTGTATAAACATTGTTAATGTGAAATTTAAGTCCTCTCTCCTTTTCCTCAAGTACTTCAGTACTTTTCCTCAGGGTACTTCAGATCAAATCCTTCCCAGGATGGGTTGTTCAGTCCATAGTCTACATCCTCTTCTCTGTACGTCTCCCACCTCCTTTCTACCTAGATGGAAGAATGGACCCTACCACTCAATTAGTCAGTAAAATGTGCTTATTCCTTTCTCAGCAGGTTCAACCCCTATTACTGCATACCATTTTAGCTAAACACAAGCCCTTTTTGCTTTGCCTCTTGTCTCATTTTTTTTTTCTGCAATCCCTTGCTTCTTATTAAATCAGTAGCTGTCCTGGGATTTTTAACTTCCTGAAGAGCATTTTCCCCTGCCAGAGCCCTGCCCAGCAATTCAGGAGCTCGCCAGCCCTTTAATGCAAGGCAGTCATCCAGAACAGAAGGTGCAGAGGGTCCAGGGACTCCCACCAGTGGAAACAAAGGCAGGTGATGGGTGCTGGAGCCTGCGCTGTGATCTACCTTGCCTGCCTGCCTTGAGCACAGTGGCTTTAGCAACGTCTTTGTCCTCTGAAAGCCTCAGCCCGCCTAACGCAATAAATAATGCCTCCGAGCAATGTGACCTGTGGCAAGCAGTAAGTGATGACATTGTCAGCCGTACACAACTGTTGAAACAACCAGGCTGTAATCATCGTGCTGTACCCACGGAAAGACATTTGGCAAATGAGATTCCATTTTCACATTGGTCTGTGCCGAGCATGTAAATTTGCAGCGGGACAACCAGCATTAGGGATGTGTAATTGATTGTCTGAATTATAATAAACAAGCTGTGACAGGTGATCATCCATCATCTTCTCGCTGCATGTTCCAGCACCACTGAGAGACAGGGGGAGAGAGAGAGAGATGGAACATGAACGAGGAAAATGAAAAGTCAAATTCATACAGAAAGAGAGAAGAGGAGATAATAGAAAAAAGGATCATGGTGGAAGTGAGAGGGGACTGCATCCGTGAGAAAAAGAGCAGGGATGGAAAGACTGATTAATTTCTGTGATTTATTAGATACTCTATTGAATGAAAAAGTCCCTTCTACTGTTACTGCCATAGAGAACTGGAGGATTTGCTGCAGTGGCTGATACTTGGATCTAGGAGTGCTTGAAATAAATACAGAAAAGAGAGAAGCATAAAGGAGGAGCTGGTGATCAGAGCAGAAGCGATTACCCAAAAGTGCATGTATGTGTATGTGTGAGAGAATGAGGACTCGAAAGCCTTGCCTTCTTGTTCAGGCTTAGACACTTCAGTCCCCAGTGGAATGGTCAAAACCAGGATCAGGATTTTATGATCATGCTAAAGAGAATGATTTCCCTGATGCCTTAGTGTTGTCAGAGCATCAAAGTGAGCTGAATGATGATTCTCTGCTAAGGAAGGGGGACGGGAGCCTAGAGCAGTTCCACTCTTTTGTTTCTTGGACCAGCCTTTCCAGGGAGGGCATTACTGGGTTTGGAGAGGACTGTGAACACATGTTGGGAAAAAAAAAACAGCAGGGGGAAATAATCTCTCTGGATAGATTGGACAGTGGTGTTTTTCTGAATATTTACTAGCATACCTCGTGACATTAAGAGTGTGGGGCTTCTCCACCCGCTGTACCAAAGATGACTGGGCAACTACGGGAAGAATTTGCCCCTTTAATACACCCAGTTTCCTTTGGTTTACTTGTTGTCTATGCAGTATGAATAATCAGACTTTTTTTCTTCCCTCTGAATTTGTTCAATTTAGGATCTCTCCGACTTGCTCATGGACAGTTTTATGCCACTTTATGCTAATCACCTGAACTGTAATTGTCGTAGTATTGTTTGTGTTTGCTGCTTGATCAAATGCTCCGCTTTCGCCCATACATTTGAAATTCACTCTCTGCAAACAGGATAGTCACCAGGATTTGTGGTATTAATGCCTATGGAAAATGGATATGAACGTGACTGGTACAGATTCACCTAAATTGGGTAGAAGAATGAAGTAAACCCGGTGAAAATTCTTAGCATTATTGGGAAAGTTTTGAAAAAGTGGTAACATTTTAAAAGTTGGAATAATCTTTAAGTTGCTCGAAATGCTGTTGAGTCAGTTTTCTTACTGTGGCTTAAGCTTTGAGATTGAGCTTTTTCACCAGCAGGTAACAATAACTCCATCCTTTTTGTGGGATGACTGCCTTTGGTGACATATCTGTTACTGAGACTGCTCAGCCCAGATGTCAGTTCTGGTCCTGTCTGACTGAAACCCTGAGATCGGTGAAGCAGTGGCCATTTGTTCCTTGAATTCTTCAGCAGGAATTTGACTCAGGCATCCAAGTTCTCTGTGCGAACAGAAGTGGTGGAGGGGAAGGCACAACATAAACCACTGGTTTCTGAAACTGGGAACAAATCTTTTCTTCAGATGCACAGATGAGGGTGGGAATGGAAAAGCTTTGTAGCGAAGCAGGATATGTTCTGGGCAGAGACCATCTGGACCGAAGACGGGTTATTTACCTTCTCACCAGTTTCTTTTCTGATGGTGAATTTGTGAGTCAAGGAAATCATGGGAAGGAGTGCAAGTTGCAGGCAAAGTGAGAAATCTCTTAGGAGGCTTTATCTATGAAGGGAAATGGGAGATGGTTGGGACTGGGAAGCTGCAGAGGGCTGTGATCCTGATGTTTGACTGTAACTAACTGCTGCTGGCACAGTGGGGGTTTATTTTGGCCCAGACCTGCCCTGGGAACAGCAGAGAAGCTAACGCTCTTGGAATTCTCTCCCTTTACGATTCACTCAGCAACTTGGCTTCAAAAAGAGTATTTAAAAAGAAAAAAAAAAAAGAAAAAAAAAGGGCAGGAAATGTATCCAAAGATTGAAGCCAAGGTTTGTATGTGAAACTGCGAGGAGGAGATTAAAGACCCAATAACCCTGATCTCCCTGGCTAGAAAATGTAACGGGGCTGGAAGGAAGGACTTGGGTACAGATGGAGGGAGATGAACATTTGGGGGCAGGGGCTTCTTGTTCAGCCCTGTGTGAAACGTGCCTGTGATTTCTGGAGAGGGACTCTACTCCTTCCCGAGCGAACAGACAACATTTGCAGTGTCTGCACCAGGGCGAGAGGCTATAGGGCAGGAAGCAGCAAAAGTTCTTTTTGGTGTTGGTTTTTGTTGTTGTTGTTGTTTTTTGGGGTTTTTTTTTTTTTTTAATTGTGTGTTTCTGATCATGCAGCTTTTGGTTATTTCCATTTGTGCTGCTGCTCTTTCCCCAGGGCTGCCCCTCTTGCTCCCCTTTCCAGAGGCCTTGGTGTCCTCGGTCTTCATGTTTGGCTCAGAGCTAGGAGGTAAGGCACAGGGTATGGGGCAGCCGTGGAGCTGGCAGTGCTGGGAGCGAAGCACACGGTAGGACAGCAGTCACCCTCTGCCTAAAGCTTAAAACTGGCTCAGGATAACCCATCAGATTCCATCTTTTCTTTGGTTTGTTTTACTCTTATTTTTTCTAACTTGCTGCAAAGCTGTGTAGTCGGTTCACGTGGGACAGAGTTTAGTCCACGTGAGAGGAATGTATAGTTTTCAGTCCGGGTGTTATTTCTTACATTATGTATTTCTAGCCTAGAGGATGAATGATGTATCTTAAATACCTGCTTCGGCACACAACCAGCTCATTCACAAACCTGTGCTGAGTGCTGGAACCTTGGGGTTATGTACAAACCAAGCTGGATGGTTTCTGCTACTGGTATAATGGTTTGTGAAAGGGCAACAGAACAGCTTCCCTTGAGGAACATTACTATAAACAGTATTAGTTCTAATTTTGGGATTTCTTGCAAATACAATCTTCCTGGGTTTTTTTCTTTCCTTTGTCCTGAGCCAGATCATCTGTTAAGATGGACATGACAATATTTTTCTCCTCTTTCTCTTTTTTTCTTTTTATTTTTTTTTGTTAAATGTAAACAGAAGGGAACAGAGAGTAGAAATTCTCTGCAGCCTTAAGATATCCAATTTTTCACTTGACCTTTATAAAAAGTCAATTTGTGCTTTGTTTCTTTAACATGAAATCTAAAATGCCCTCCAGTCACTTCCTTGCAGTATTCATTTTTGACCATAAGCAAAGCAATTCTGCATTTGCTCTTTTCAGGAACTACTAATGCTCAGGAGACAGGGGATTCATTTCTGCTTTTTGTTTATACTGGAGAGTTCAGGTTGCAAAGATCTGGTGTCACCACCATAATGTCATTCACTTTGCAGTTAACTCTGTATTGCAAAATGTCGATGCAAGCTCAATTTGAGAGAGAGAATGGATAACTGGAGATTGAACAGGGACTGAAACCCCAGAGTTCTGATTTTGCATCTGTTGCTGACAAAAACAAGCTACTTAGGCCAAAAGTGGCAGCTCAGTTTGAGTGACTCACGCTTTGGAGATCACCCACCAAGACATAATGAGTCTGAATTTTTGGAACAGGGAAATTCCTGCGTTTCCAGCTGGTGGATCACAGGAGCTGCTGCAGGTCTGCAGAGCTCCTTTGTTATGTAGGACAGGTTTAAGAGGAGGGTATGTGGAGCGTCTTATGAATTAGTTTGCTTGTGTTTCACAAAAAAATCAGAAGAGAATTTTTTTCATAGCATCTTAGGTGTTCTGGCTCTAGAGGTTCAAGGAGAGATTCATACCCAGTGATTTTTTTTGTGCCTTTAAAAACCTAAGTACATCTCATTAACCTCTCTGGGAGCTAATGAAGGGCTGCCAAAGCCCTGAGGGCTGGAAAACCCTTTAAAGAGCACTGTCCCCCTGGGTCTCACTGGCTAAGTACTGCTGCCCCACTGGGTCTCACTG
>JANVCC010000105.1:3154357-3218849 GCA_025345505.1 Todiramphus chloris collaris | reverse complement strand
CTGGGTCTCACTGGCTAAGTACTGCTGCCCCACTGGGTCTCACTGGCCAAGTACTGCTGCCCCACTGGGTCTCACTGGCTAAGTACTCCTACACCAGGAGAGTACTTCCCAGCTAGTACCTAGGCTTGAAGGCACATGTCCCTTGACCTTCTTCCTCGTACCGCACCCAGAGCGCGTATTTTTGGAGGCCAGCGTGCGTGCCTTGTCATGCCAGCTGTTGCTTAAGTGTTCCCATAAAATGCAGTGTTTCCAAAGAAGATGCTGCAGCCTGTAAATGCTGGGGAAGAATTGCAGATTCCTGTCCGTGTCAGGCACCCACTTTATTGCTGGGTTAAATTACAATACAATTACATTAGTAGTATGTGGCACTGGGCTGAAAACCCCATCACAGAATCATAGAATGGTCAGGGGTGGAAGGGACCTTAAAGCTCACCCAGTTCCAACCCCCCTGCCATGGGCAGGGACCCCTCCCACTAGAGCAGGTTGCTCACAGCCCCAGCCAGCCTGGGCTGAAACACTTCCAAGGATGGGGCTACACCATCATGTTGTAGTTGATGATACTGGTGGCATTTCTTTTTTGGCTGAAGAAATATTTGTAATTTAGAAAGGCTGGAAGGTTATCAGAGCTGCAGGAATTGAACATTATCTTGTACAGAGTTTTTTCACATAACTGATTTAATCGAGGATTGTGTTTTTGGCAATTCAAATACTGTATGGTATCCCCTAATTGTCTAGGGTTCTAAAAAGAAAGGGAACATAAAAAATCAGCCACACGGAGTAAATTTGGTGTCTCCTCTTTTCAAACTTTCTAATCTGGGAGGATAAGAATTCTGCTTGTAAGGTATTTTATGTATTTTGTGACACTATGAAGCATTTAAATTAGGACCTTAAAATGCTTTATGAACACAGATTTCTTAAGTCTCCCAGGACTCGGGGGAAGAACGTTAAGTGTTATTGCACTGGAAGTCTGCAGTATAGTTGGACAGAGAAAAAAAATTAGGCCTCTGGATTCTGTGAATCCTTGACTTTAACCACGAGATCTTCCTTTCACATCTGTGACTCAAAAAAATGAAGTGATTTTTCTTCATTGTAATGAGATGTAGTAATTAGAATATGGAAACAATCTGTGGCCTCTGAAACTGTACAGATGTCACTACTGCATTTTATCGTCACTTGGGGCTTTGTGGTTAACTGGAGATAGAACTCAGACTGTCCTGTTCCAAAAGCAAGGGCTCTTGCCATTTAGGCTAAAAAAAGACTCCGCGCTGGCCCTTTGCTATAAAGGACTTGTGACGTTCACATGCGATGCGATACGATTCTGACCACCGAAAACAACAGCACATCAGTTGTGTGCACGTGGAGGATTCGGCAGCAAGAGTTCCTGGGCAGTTTTTAGTGGCTCTTGGTGTCTGATTTATTAATCAGTCAGTTCATTTAATGCAGCTTTGTGTGCTGAGTGATATGGCTCTATGTTGTATAATTTATCTCCCTTGTACGAAAGACTTGCTGTCCTGGTTTGCCAGTGAAACCTTCTAAATGTGGCTGTTTGTTGCTCAAGCAACTCTTTTTTTTTAAAATTTTTTTTTCTTTCTGCTCTGGTTCCTGTTTTTAGCCATCTGCTTGACATTACTGTTTGTCTTTTGTGGCTACAGAACTTCCCAAGCCGTTGCAAACTGCGCTGTGCATCTCTTCTGTCAACCTCTTCGTGCCAATGTCACCCACCTATGGTGCCAGGGAATAACCATAATATCCAGGGGTGTTAAAAAGTGTCTTCTTTTCCATGTTTTCAAAAAGTGCCTTTCTGTTTGATCATAAGAATGTTATCTGAAAATTCATCAGACCTGGAGACCAGTATTTTAGAGCTCACTAGGAACTGGTTGACTTTGTGGTGGTGGTGGTGGTCGTGGCTGTACACCACGGGGACATTCTGTTTCTCAAGGTTTATAAAGAGAAGTTAATTCTGAAAGACTGCCTTTGCTACCAGATCTGGAGAGAAGAATGTGTTCCTGTGTTTCTGTTAGGCTGGGTGATGGAGGCAGCCTTCCTGGCCGTGTCCACCTTGAAATGTCTACGCCAATCTGCTGACCCGCAGAGGTGTGCTTCCGATGCTCTGGCTATCCCAGCATATTTTACCATATGGATATGCTTATTCCAATGTAAAAACATTCACCCAGGGAGTTATATTATTACAGCAGTAAGTCTTTGTCATGCATATCCTTGAAGACAGGTCTTTAAGTGCTGAAAGCTTTAAGAAAGAAACGGTGGTGGCCAGTGAAGGGAAATAAGAACGAAAAGTTCTGTTACTCTAGGGAAAATTGGACCTTGCCTAAGCACAGGAGTATGCAGAGTGTTACCTCCCCATATTAAGACAACCATATATGTGTGTCATCTTGGCTATGTGTTTTTTGTCCCTCCAAAAAATACATTATTTAGGTGGTATTTGAAGATTTTATCCATTTGCCTGGATTTTGAGCAGCCCAGCAGCCTGGTGCAGAACAGTGGGTACTGCTGCAAGCAAGCTGCAGAGATCTTGCACATCCCACGTACACCCAGCTCACTGTGCGCATGTTACACAGCACACAAGCACATTCTTTTTACTCAGGATTTCCCCAAAATAAATATAGCTTCCTATCCTCTTTTGAACTCAGATGAACTTTTCTGATGCTCAAAGAGTGCGGCCGCAGTTAAAACCAAGGTTTGCTGTTCATAGGTGGAAAAAGCAGCAGCCCTGAGTTTCTCAATCACTCTGTGAGCAGGAAGTTTTGTTTAACTAGAACCAGCGACTAGAAGGAAGTGCTTTGTGATTGCTCTCTTTTTTCTTTCTCAGGAATTATTTCCCTGGACTTGCCAGCAGTGGGCCAGTTGGTTTACAGCATCCATATGCAGCCCTCGAGGATGAAAACAGTAGGTCTTTAAACCTAACATTGCTGCAGGAGTGGCTACTGTCCTTGTACTTTGGACCTGTGTAACTAGAGGAAGATAAAGGAAAGAACAGAACAGTCTTCTGGCAGGTTTTCCCATTCTGTATTTTAAGTAGCAGCTGTTTTTCAGACTGTTCCTAGAGTCTAGAATAGGATAAATCCTTGGAGAGGAGGCTTAGTGTGCAAACTACAGGTGAGGTGGCCAAGGCTGAATAAAAAATGTGATTTATTGTCTCCTTTTTCCAGTTTATCATGTTACCATTTTATATGCATACTTTACAAAATACCATCATATTTACTGCTAGCTGTTGTGTATTCATAAGTGCTGCTCATTTGAGTAGTCGAACAAAGGCCTGCTACAATTCCTAACATAGCCAGGCATATTCTTGCTCCAAAGAGTTCACTTTTCTAACTACAAAATAAGTTCTAATTACCTCCTATATCTTTTAGTCATTTTAGTCTGACTCTGCTGTTTTGTGGATAGGTTTCCAGATACGCAGGAAAGGCTTGGTACCGTTTCTGCAGAACAGCCTGAAATCTTTCTGCTGTTGCCCTTATATGGAGGTGATTAAAAGGGAAATTCCTCCATGTAGAAACCTTCAGGTGAGAGCTCATGAGGAGGAGGAAGACATCACATTATGCTTTTTTGCACATACTTTACTGGGCCAAGAATATTGCAGACAAAACACACCCGTCATCCAGTAACGGGTCAGCAAAACAGCTTCCATCCGAGATCATTGTGTGAAGCCCTTGGTCCCTCCACCTTCAATAGGAATCAGCCTCTTCCCAACAGAGCCTCTCTGGGGAGAGAAATGGTTGTGCCTGCATCAGTCCTCATGGTCTTTGGAAACAACCTCACCGTCACTGGACCAGAGTTCAAGTATTACTCAAACTGCCCAATTTCAAAGATAGTTCTGGCATTGTGGAGTCTTCTCCAGACTGGAAGCACCTTCCCTTTCCAATTGTGTGTAACAGTATCGCCTTTTAATAGACAAGAGTTTTCATACCCACTTGTAGGAAAGAACAGGGCTGGCTAATCAGCCAGGAGAAAGGAGTAGATCCCGTGTTCACGGAGGGCAGGCAATTCTGTGGTCTGTGATCACACTACACTGATATAATTTTCAAATCAACAACTTACTGTTTTTAACATCTGTGCTCATCACCGGGAGGAGATGTGAAGAAGAGAGCCTCATTTCACCCTCTTGAAGCTATTTCTTTTCTTTTCCAAGGAGTCATAGAAAAGTGAGCTTATTTGCTTTCTGTAAGAAAAAATGTTTCTCTTTTGCCCCTTTCTTTTCTGTAAGAGAAGACATGAACCCATTCTCATTCCTCTAGATGTGCAACAATAGACGTTCCATAACCTTCATAAAATACCACGTTTCTTAGCTGAAGACGACACGGACATAGCTACAAAGCTTCATTATCATCTGAGAGACTCTTCATTAAGAGGTTGTTGGATATTAATTGCCTGCCACTTCTGACAAGTGTTTTTATAAGCAAGTTTCTTTCCAAAGATGGATGACACGGTGGTGGGTGGGCTGCAAAGCTTCAGGGAGGTGACGGTGAACTGGAGGTTCTCTCTCAATACAGAGCGGGGGGACCACTCCAAATGGCACTGTCTTGCAAAGTCAGGTAGTTGCAGATTTACCTCTGAGTCCAGGAGACTCCTCAGAGGGAAATCAGTTTCATTTAAAGAAAGCTATTGATAATAAGCAGAACTGGGTTTTAATGGGGTTCCTACAGCTAAAAGAGAAATCAAATTTGAGTCTAATTGGCAGGCACAGGATGGAAAGAGCAGCGAAACGCAGGGAACAGCAATGGCTCTCCTGAAGGGAGAGGCTGTGCTTAGGCAGCCAGTCTCCATTAAGATCCTATCCATAATGCATGAGGTTTGGGAACCTGGGGGCCTGTCCGACAAAAAGGGAAGAATCCTCCAAACTACCCTTCAGAAAGTGATGGGTTCACTGTCCCAGAAGGGGCCTGTCTGGAGAGCGTTTTTAGTAAGTAATGGTTCACTTTGCCAGGAGAGGTGATAGAGCACTAATGCACTACAAGACAAGCGCTGCCTTCCCTGCTGTGGCACTCAAACGTGCAAGGATCACTGAGGAGGAGAAACAGGGCTTTTTTTAGAATAAAAATAATAATAATAAAAAAACCCAATAATAATATATTGTTTAATTTATTTTTTTATTTCATCAAGATTACTGTTGGGTTTATTTTATTTTGAGCAGATTGCAGGAGGTGATCCCTGCCTTGATTTTTCTCTCAGGTTGGGAATACCAGTGTTCTCCTGATTACTCAGTTAAACCCTTAAACCTTCAATGTTAGCTCTTTATTACTCTGGTGTGGGTCTAAAAAAATAATGTATCTATTTCAATAATTCCGAGGTTTAGAAGAATTCAGATTACTAATTTTGTACCTACATCAGAAAAAAATCCTTACATGGAGCATTTCTAACTTCTTTGCAGTACAAATGCAGTACTGGAAAAGCCAAATTATTACAGAATCACAGAATTACTCAGGTTGGAAAAGCCCCTTGGGATCATCGTGTCCAACCATCAGCCCTACTCTACAAGTTCACCCCTAGACCATGTCCCCCAACACCACATCCAAGCGATGTTTAAACACACACAGGGATGGGGACTCAACCCCCTCCCTGGGCAGCCCATTCCAATATTTCACTGCCCTTTCCATGAAGAATTTTTTCCTTGTGTCCAGACTAAACCTGCCTTGTTTCAGCTTGAGGCCGTTCCCTCTGGTTCTGTCCCTAATCACCTGAGAGAAGAGCCCAGCACCAGCCTCTCTCCAATGTCCTTTCAGGGAGCTGTAGAGAGTGATGAGGTCTCCTCTCAGCCTCCTCTTCCTCACACTAACCAGGCCCAGCTCCTTCAAACGCTCCTCACACGATCTCTTCTCCAGTCCCTTGCCCAGCTTCGTTGCCTCCTCTGCCCCCGCTCCAGCCCCTCGAGATCTCTCTTGTGCTGAGGTGCCCCAAACTGGACACAGCGCTCGAGGGGAGGCCTCCCCAGTGCTGAGCACAGGGGACAATCACCTCCCTGCTTCTGCTGCTCACGCTGTTTCTGATCCAGGCCAGGATGCCCTTGGCCTTCTTGGCCACCCGGGCACTCTGCTGGCTCCTGTTCATTCTCCTGTCCCTGAGAACCCCCAGCTCCCTCTCCGCCAGCCAGCTCTGCAGCCACACTGCCCCAGCCTGGAGCGCTGCCTGGGGTCGCTGCGGCCCGAGCGCAGGATCTGGCTAAAATCTCTTCCTCGGTAGAGTTAGCTCTGCTAGAGCGAAGTGGCAGGATGCACTGATTGGAATGACTGGCTCAATGGAGCTTGGAAATGAGAGGGTATTTCTCAGCTGCCCACGTGCTGTCTTCTCTGGGGACTCGGCACTGCAGAGTCCCACACACCTGAGACTGGCCTCCTAGGTCTTCACAAGGCCTGTGGGGTATGACCTTTTCCGTCAGAACAGGGAGGATCTTTTACTTCATACACGTCAGGCCTATTTGTGTCAAACTGCAGAATTGTGGAGAATATAAAGCCTGTGCCCCAGCACCATGAAGCTCCAACTTCCCTCCACTTTGGCTGGCAACCAGGGGAGCAGCTGAAGCAGCAGAGATCAGAGCTGCAGTACCTCAGACAGCTTTGGCTCCACTGAAATTGGACTCGGCGAAGTGTGATGGTGATTCACTCCTTGGGCCTGAGAAATAGCCACTTGATCTTCTTCCTCCTGCTTCCTGCATAGGGTTCAGCTGGACAAGCAAGGTTTGTAGAGACCTTCATGGTCCTGAACTGACTGAGCGTGCTCTGGGGTGAGACAAGGAGAAGATACTGAATATTCAGATTACTAGTGGAGATTTATAGCTCAGTAAGTTAAGGGAGACTCTGCAAGTAATGTTGATTCTTTTTCTGAATCAAAAGCAGAGTCCGAAATCTTGATCCAGCTATAAAAGGGGCCTGATATTGGTCTCTGAGTACATAGAGGGCTGAGGTAAAGAGGGAGAGAATCTTTTTGTTCAATTTGTGGTGGATGGGATAAGAAAGAAGAGTCGAATACTGGGCAAGAAGCCTGTGATTTTAGGAAACCTTTTCTGATGCTGATGCTCCTAAAGCATTGAAATGCATTTCTTACTGAAGTTGAAGGATTTTAGAAAAAAAAATTTCTGAACACAAGTTGGTCTTGCTGCAGAGCAGGGAGAAGCACGAGGTGACAATGCTCTGCCAGCCCATGATTCCATGATTTCATACTAGGTTATACTTCTGGCCAAAGCCCTGGGTTTGTGGTGCTTGATTTGTTGTGCCCCATTTCTATCCATCTACCACGGACAGAATGGGAGGAGGCCAGGACAGTTAGGTTTTGTGCATATCTCTCTCTTGTGCATTTGTCCATGTAGGCATGGAGAGTTCTGATTCCAACCTGGGATCCAGAGTGTGACTCAGTAAGATGACTGAAATTTAGAAAGGATTGTTTCTTAACTACTCAGCTGACACATTTGGCTTCTTCCCATACTGGCTCATGGTTCCATATGGATCCTATGAAGCCAAAGTAAACGCTGAGCAAGTCTTTCTCAACCTTTATGCCAACCCATGGCAGCCTGGCAGTAGTTTTCAGCAAAGTACCCTCCAGATACTCAGCTGTGTTACATTGCCAGAATACGCCAGGTAGTTCAGGTCCCACTCTACACAGTATATGTGTATATTCAGTATGTATTCGAGTGCATGAAATACATAAAATAGTGGTGGACTTAATTGTGCTTCCTCTTAGGTACAATTTATTTCTCAATGCATGGTTGTCAGCATCATAAACCCTAGGGTCTGGAAGAAGAAATGATTTGTGTTTGGCCCATGAAAATGATTGACTCTTTCTACCTATTCACTTACCTGTAGAGTCCCACCTGACATTTGGTTCAGCTGGGAGGTAGTTTAGCAGTCTCCTCTTTTTTTTGCCTCAAGAGGGCTTCGTGTGATTTATTAGAAAAGCTCCTTGGTTTTTGGTAGTTACAGTTCTGTCTCTCTAACGACTTTCTCAGCTGTGCTGTGCACTTCTGCAGAGATCCTGTTACTTCCACTTCACAAGAGCAGAAGGTCACCTTGTAGGAGCAGCCACTGCAGCCCGTGCACGCTGACCTGCCGCGTGACATTAATATTAGGGAAGTCAGTAACATTCCCAGAGCATGCTCTGCTGCTGCCTGCGTGTCTCTCCTATAAAAGCCAGGGATCAACAATGCAGACCGTTTGCAGAACGGTCCTGGATGTACGTAGGAATTGACTGACCACGGGTGCCTGTATCATTGAGAGACCTGTACTCAAATCACGTTTGTTTTCTCCAAGTCCAAAATGTTTTCTAGACTTCCCCAGGAAAGCAGCAGAAATCCAGAGGAAAGCTGACTTCTGATGGTGTTAAGAAGCTGAAAAAAGCGCCCAAATGAATGTTAAAAGACTCCTTAGAATAATTTCCTTTTCATTCTCTTACTCTCTGCAATGCTTCATGGCAGCCTTAAAAATGTGTGTGTGTCAGTCCTGGGTTTTGCTTTGCTCTGAACAGAAGGCATTAGGTCTATTTGTCATTATCACGACCTTTGTCTCCAGGCATCTCCTCATGGCACTCAGGTTTTGTAGCTCCTGGAAGCCCTTCTGACATTATTGATTGTTTGTAGCTGCCCGTGGCTGCTCTTTCAATGTGACATAACAATTTTTACTTCCACCATCTCTGCATACTGCCGTTTGGAAACAGACCACCTAGGAGGAACAGATGTGAGTTGGAAGTGATGAGAAGGTGCTAATTGATTCTTTTTGATCTTTCTCTTCTCTCCTTCATCCCCCGGGTCTCCTGTACGCTCTGCCATAGATACTGAGAGAACATTGTAACAGGTTTGTGTTCAGACACCTTGATCCCAAGTCTTGTATTTTCCTGTTGCTGATACTGAGCTGCCAAACTGGAGGGAGGGGCTGTTGGTGTCTTCACAGGGGTAGGAAGGTTTCAGTAGAAGGTGACCTACTGTGAGCTGGAAGGTCAGTGCTTCCTGCAAACTCCTGTCAGCAGATTCCCAGGCTTCTATGCACGGCAGCCCTGGAGGCACCAGTCTTGCTGTTGGAGATGGCAGTTCTATGGAGGGTCATGAAAAAACAGGCTCTTCTAAAAGAGGTTCAGGGTGAGTACAGGATCCTGTGTTCACTCCAGGCATGATTTTGCAGAAAACCCAGGGTTCAGCTTGTTTTGAAAGCAGAGAGATGCTTGTCAGCAATTACTGCTGAGCTGGGGAGGGTATGGTTAAGATAGATAAACTTGTCAGCTGTGTCAACTCTGGTGATGGAAGAGCAGGAGGGCCAGCTCTAAGGGTGGAAAAGACCTTTGTATTTTAGATGCAGATAGTGAGGTTGTTCTTGTGTAAAGCTTCAAAATGGTTGAGAGTATCCTTGCTTTTATATACACTAATTCCACAATTACTACAGAAGAAAAGAGCCAGGAATGGTGGCCTGAGAGGGTTGTATTGTCACCAGGACTCATGTTTACTGTTGGCAACAGTTTTTGTAGGCCTGGCTGACTGAATCTTTCAGTTTGAGCTCCCCTTGCTTTCCAAGGGACTAGTTGGTTGTCTTCTACACACCATGGGTTTGCTCATCATCCATCTTTTATAGTTATTAAATTGTAACGGTTGCTGGTTTTCTCCAAAGGGTCTTCATAGCCTTGGCTATGTCAAAAGTACTCTTTTTCTTGTCAAAGTCTGATAGTGGGAGATTCTCACTATGACATCAAACTTGAGACTGTCAGAGCATTGGCTTTGTTGGGCTGCTAGTCTTTGATTGTCTACAGGGCTGCTTAGAACCCTGAAGAGTGACTTGGAAGGCCCAGGGAGCCTGAAACCTTCACACTTACAAAATGCATAAGCACAGCGTATCCAGATCCGGTTTAACGTGTCAGGAATTCCCTACAGTTATTTTTACATAAAGGTGATCATAAACACATTGTGTTTTTGGTAGGACCTAGACCAAATACTCTGTTCTGCTCTGATGCCTGAGACCGGCAGAGGGAGTGAAAGTGAGCTACAGAACCAGCCTGGGCAACACTCAGCTGAGGTACCGAGGAAAAAAGCTGCTGGGCAAAAAAAAAATCACCCATTGTGTTCCTTTCAGGTCCCATTAGAAACGAAGACTAAACGATCAGTCTGCCAAACAGAAAAATACGATCGTCGTCACAAAAAAAAACCCCATTTTAATTCCACGCTTCTAAGTGGATATTAGCAACAATAACATTAAACAAAATTAAACCATAAAAAAGTACTCCCGAGTATCGTATTCATCGCCAGCATGCAGAACCTGATGAGCCTGCCGATGTGTTCTCTCCATTGCAGATGCTAATGTGAGGGAAGTGAGAAATCTCTGTGTTGCCCTCGGCTTGTTCAGACCGCTGTTGTGTTTATTTCTATAATATTACTCCCCCCCCCCCCCCCAATAACTTACAGGTTTCAAACACTGTTTTGCTCAGTCACAGTGAAAGATGTTGAATGCATCTTCATTAATATACATGAAATGCTGTTACTGTTTTCTGCCGAGGAGGTAACTGTGGCTATTCCATCTCAGGTCTCAGCTGCATCTAGGAGAGTGGGAGACAGAGAGGGGAAGTGGAAAAGAGAGTTGTTTTGTGTACCTGTGTAGCTAACTTAAAATACCCCTGACAGTCTTTCCGTTCGTGTAGAATACAGCTCATATATCCAGAAGACACTCAAAGCAAAGACTCAGGTCAAGCAGGGTGAGAGGGGGAGCTTCTTCCAAACTGTGACATTTTAAGGCCTATCAGGCAGCTTTTAATCAGTTTGGTGTATGTTGTGTTGGAACGTATGGCATGTCCTGGCTCCTTCATCAGAATTCTCTGCTCTAGAAAATCCAGTGTCTTCTACAGACGTGAAACTGGAGTGGTGGCCCTTTTTCCCCCCCTTTGTTTGCACGTCACAGATCACACCGGTATAGAAATCAATGAGTGGAGTTCCTGTGTATCAGTATATCAGGAATGAGAATAAAAGAATAACAAAAATAATAGGACGTACACATTTATTATTAATCCATCATGAAAGTAATTACGGTGTGTCAGCTGCTTGGCCTTGTCTAGACCATTTCTTCTGGTAATAAATGGAAAGATTTTAGCTATCAGAAGAAATCCTGGGGTTTTCACTTCTCAGAACAGGCAGATAAGTACAGCAGCAGGTTCACTTGGAAATGACAGCGATGTGGCAAGGATAAACTATCTCATGAAAAGAAAACATCTTGTTCAGTGGTACAGAGTCAGGAACACTGGCTTCTTTTGGAAAAGATGGTATTCTTTTTCATTTGCTCCAGTCAGATCCCATCCAGTGATTTCCTGCCTAAGATGTGTGCGCTGCAGTCTGTTCCAGTCTAAGGAAGATTTTTACAAAGTAGGGGGAATTCCTATCAGCATCAGCTCAAACGATGAAATATCTGGAGGTTTGATTCATGCAGGCAAATCAAAAGAGTTTTTTTATGTACAGCTTGAAAGAGAAATGTGAGAGAGAAACGGTCTGATAAACTAAAATGTTTCAGAAAGTCGCAAGTGCTGTGAGGTTGCAAAATAAAACCTGGAACATGCAGCATAAAACCCCAAGGAAGAACTCTGGGGGAAAGCCATAAAAGATGATACAAAGGAGTGTAATTTCTTGAGGTAAAATGAGATGATGAAATTTGTTCTTGCCTATGAGTCAGCGTGCAGAAGAGCACACTTCTAAGAAGCACGATAGAAGTACAGTCACTGACTAAGGCTGAAGAGCATTCTTAGAATACACTAATTGCTGCACTGATCAGGATTAGGGACTAGATAGTCTCTGCAGTCTCTAGTTTTTGTAACTGTACGGATTGATTCACTGTTTCAGTACATGGCAGATAATATTTCATCTTCTTGCAGAGCCTTTCAGCTTTAATTAATACTTAAAATTCCCCTTTGTGATCAACAAGTGCTCTGCTTCTTACAGACAAACTAGTCGAGTGAGATGAGTGTGAAATGCAGCTCTACGTAGATGGGCTTTTCCGAGGTCTGCTCATCACTTGGAGTCACTGCTGCCAAGGAGAAAGGTAAAAACACCCGATCTGTGTAGCTGAGTAGCTCAGCCTGAATTGTATGTATGAACTGCCCACCAAGATCTGCCAGCAGAACAAGAATTATCCAGTGAATAAGTTTGCAAATTATCCCGATAAAATTGTGGTCAGGAATTTGACATAAGTGAAGAAAGAGAAATGAATAGGAAACTTCTGCCGAGCTGTAGTAGCCATTTGTTCAGGGAAGGCTCTTTGCCAGTTGACACCTCCGAAGTGTAGCTGGGTCCTCACTTTGTATACTCCTGGTTACATCCAGAGTAGCGCAGTGAGGAATGCTACGGTTTGATACAGAAGTGGAGAATAGCAGAATCTGAATTAATGTTTGAAGAGAATCAAAGGCTCTTTTGTCTACTTAGACACCTGATAGTCTGCAGCAAAGATTTCACTTCCACTGCATAAAACTGCCGTAGGCCTTGTTTCCTACTCCAAATATCCAGGGAGTAAACCTCTCCGATTGTTTAACTGCGTCGATACAGAACATCAGGAGGAGTGTGCAGCAGAATGGATATAACGTGAAAAATCTACAAGGCTGAAAATAAAAACTAAACAACCCTCTGATCTGCACACATAGTCCCACGGTGCAGCTGACCCAGAATTGTAATGCAAATACTGTAGTTCAATCAGGCTATTTTAAGACAGGATAGGAATGAGGCTTCTGCTTTCCCCAGAAGGAATGTACATCATTGCCTCTTCTTTAATTTCCTTTTGATTAAAAAAATATTAGACTGTCTGAAGAGTATGTGCTGTGGGTTGAGGGAAAGAGCAAAATCAAAAGGAATGAGAAATACAGGTGAACTTGTCAATTCAGGTTCACTGGGAAGAGCTCAGAACTTTTTGTTGGATGCCTTTTTATGGGATTTAGTTTGGCTGATTAGGAAATTCAATTGCTTTCTTTTTTTCTTTCTAAAACTCTGAACTCTACCACTGAGATTCTAGATAAGGAGGGAACAGGGGGATGTGAGTTAAGTTCCTGTGCAATTTTTCCCTCACCGGTTGTTCGAGGTTTATTTCCATAGCCAGGAGTTCACTGGTTAGTGAGATGTGAGGTTTTCATACCTGAAGGATGACAAAGCTGAGCTTTAGCATTGCCCCCTTTCTTGCGGGTGGCAAAACCTTTGTTTGTGGACTTGGATTGGCTTTTAAGGTTTGCAAAATATTTGCAAAATGAAAGAAGGTCTTCAGAAAATTTCCAAATGGCTTGCTACTATTTTATTACCTAACTGATTGCAATGGCAACTTTCCATGGGTTCTTTGTTTGCTTGTGAGCCAAATGGGTTAGCTTGTTGTGGTTCTCATGGCACTTCTGACCAGTTGCCAGAGCTTTTGAATGGCTAATGGCTGAACTTACCCACTCCCAAGAGATTCAGCAGAAACTGTTTTCTGCTGCTTTTCACATTCTCTAAAAAGTGTTTGGGAAGTGTCAGTTGCAGAAAGCCTTAAATGGCTATCCAGTATCTGATGGGGGGAATGGTTTTTCTTGACAGCTTCATGGAGACGCCAGAGAACAGAATAATATTTCAACCAAAACCTACCAGATGATAGCCTTCCCCTTAGGAAGACAATAAAGAAGGTTGAGGAAAGAGAACTGCTGACACAGAGAGAGCTGTATGGGCTCTATCAGGAATATCCGTAAGCAACGGAATGTTGAATTAGTTGAGGCTCTTGAATTCCTATTACTTGTGTCTAGTTTTACTGTCTCACAGCTCATTTGCATTGTGTAGCCGTAGAACGGCAGTGGGAATGGCTGTGGTGCTGATAGGATGATTTGCATGTGGTAGATAGTGGAAAATCAGCCTCTGCACCGTATGAATATACACGTACACACCGGTGAAGCGACGCATAAAACTTCTTTTTAAGCCTGGACTTTGGAGAGCCTTCTGCTCTGCTGAGGTTTCTTCTCTTTAGTATGGAATATTATGTACCAGTTTCTGTTACTTTGGCTGCTGCTCTGTCACTCCCACCCTCCCCTGCTAAAGCCAAAGGCAGTCCCTTTGCACAGGGGACTTGTGACTGTGAAATTTTAAACTCTCCACGTGTTTCGGAAACTGATCTTCCCTCCCAAAGATGATCATTCCATTTGATACAAGGTGCAGGCATTCCCATGCATTTGAAAGCTTTGCAGTATTCACTGGAGGAGGGAGGAAGTTCTTTATGCAGTTCTGCATGTTGATGATGGGAATCAGCTCTTTGTTTCCTCCAGTCTAGGCACACCTCGTGCGCTACTGCAGGGTGAGGTGCCACGGAACTGTTTGGCTCAACAATTTCCAGGAATTCAAGTGGTGAGATCCTGAGCGAGATGGTGCTGGTGGTTCCAGACTAACAGCCATCCAACTGTGCTGGCATTCTTCACAGTCTGCTTTTTGGTTTTCTAAAGTCTCTTCCTTTCTTTGGGCTTCATAATTTTTTAAGGGTCGTTTTGGTTTTGGTTTTGGGGTTTTTTTAGCTTCTCTTTAGCTTCTTTTGCAATGCATTAGTTACTATAGTAACTATGCTGTGAATGGTATAGAAAGAGGCTACTGCACCCTGGCAGTGAAGTATAAAGCCACTTTATATAATAGTTTGGAATTTCTATCAAGGTATCGAAAATACGCCAGTTCTGTGACCACGTATGTGGTATAAGTGTGTATATATAGCACCCTTAGGTCATCAGTGCCAATTACCCTCTTCTGCCAACATCCAAAGGTTGGTAACATACCTGCCTGAAATTCTTCTCCACAAACAAAGCTTTCTGAAGTACGCATCCAAGCACTTCCCACTGGCCCTTCTCGCCTTCTGAATACATTTAGTTCTTCAGGAAAAACAATCTGTACCTATCAGCGTAATGCTATATTCCAGTTACTTTAACTTCCACTCACTAAAGAGATGGCTGCTGAGGGGTTGTTTCTGGCCCAGCTGCTATTGGCAGTTGGTTGAAATACCTCTCATTACTCTATCACATCCCACTGGTGTAAAAGCCACAGTGTTTGTGCCGGGGTCCTCTTATCTCCTCAGCTACCCTGCTCTGAGCCAGGATTTTTGCAGGTGCATGCCAAACATTGCAGAAAGCAAAGGTAGAGTAGAAAGTATTCCTGACACCAGTTCTGACCTGTAGCTTCAGCATAGCTTCAGGAGACACTGAAGGACAGGGTAGTCATTGATAATGATGTATTGCATACCTGGTGACTTCTGCCTCTTCTGCTGATAAGAAGAGACTTGTTTTGGTTTGGGGTTTGGTTTGGGGTTTGGTTTGGTTTAGGGTTTTTTTTTTATTATTATTATTTTCAGAGAGCATATTTGAGCACATCCTGGTATAAATTCTTACTTTAGTAATTGTGTTCTACCTATCCCTGGAGTTTTGAGTGAGAGCATTACCATTCATTACTTCCTGTCCTAAACACAGTGCTGCCAACTCTCATGATTTTATTGAGTCTCAAGACAGTTGTATTTTCCAAAGGTTCCAGCTCCTGAAGTAATGCAAATATGTGAAATCTATTTCATCACATAAAGGGCACACTTGGAGCTATCTCAGCTGAGGGAAGAGCTCGAACTCAGTGCACTGTAAGGGGAGAGGAAAAAAAAAAGTAATTTAAAAATACGTTCTTTTTAATATAGCCCATTGTTTAAGCAAGTATCTTTTCAAGTTCCTGACTCATAAATTTTGGATGTTTGGACTTGACAATAAGGTATTGTTTGTTTATTTTCACTGCCACGCTCTACTTGGGAGCTTGAATCTCTCTCCCTGGTAGAATGTCCTTTGTACTACCTCGTGAAAGAGAGAAGTCTAAACTAGAAACCCATTTTTAAAATGTTTTCAGATCCTTTAATGGAAGCTGTGAAGAACACATCTGCACTTTTAAACATCCATTAACATGTAAAGCATATTAAAATATTGTTTCTTAAAGTCTTATTCCCGTGACCTGAAACTCTGCGGACATCTCTCTCTGACTAGTATGGCAGATTCTCAATGAGCTGACTAATTCTTTATTTAAATCCTACGAATCACTTCACAGATGCATCTCAAATCCTGGGGTCAGTTTGTGACCCCTCACTCCCAGAAGGACACTGAGGGGCTGGAGCGTGGCCAGAGAAGGGCAACGGACCTGGGGAAGGGGCTGGAGAACAAGTCTGGGGAGAAGCATCTGAGGGACCTGGGCTTGTTGAGCCTGGAGCAAAGGAATCTAAGGGGAGACCTTCTGGCTCTGACAGCTCCTGACAGGAGGTTGGAGCCAAGTGGAGTCTGGCTCTGCTCCCAAGGAACGAGTGACAGGATGAGGAGGCCTGGCCCAGGCTGCCCAGGGCAGTGGCGGAGTCCCCATGATCCTTGGAGGGATTTCAAAGCCGTGAAGATGTGGTACTGAGGGACATGGCTTGGTGGTGACCTGGCAGGGTTGGATCAATGGTTGAACTCGATGACCTGAAAAGTCTTTTCCTACCAAAACAATTCTGTGATTCTTAGGGTTCTGAGGGATACAGTGAGTAAAATACAACAGTTATAAGAAGAAAATAGAGAAGGATGAAAGAAAAAAGAGAAAAGAAAAATAGAGGAGGAGAAAACCAGTGTGTGTGTGTGCGTGCACATGGTTGCTGGCATACTGCTTTTGAAAGGCATGTTGACCACTGGTCAGGAAAAAAATAATGTGCAGATTAATTCCCAGCTACCTGCTTTCTGCACGTTTCCCTGACTCTGGAACTGGCCACTGACGTGGATTTGGCCAACAATCTCATCCACTCTACTCATCTGCATTGGCAATGTCCCGCGTTTCATCATATAGCAGATGCAAGTGTCTATTTTTCCCTTGTAAAGTAAGTTGCTTAAAGTATCCCTCACTGTGTGGTAGTAGGATGTTTATTTTAATAACATGAATTGTTGGATTCCTGTAACTTGGAGCCCAGAGAAGGGGAAAGAGCAGGAGAGAAAGCGAAAGGTTTCTGCACAAACCTCTGGCTACGGAGCCCAGTAACCTTTCCAGAGCACTGTCTTATTGCAGCCAAGTTATAGAAGGACTTGGAAGCTTGCTCGAAGCAGGCCTAGGAGGAACTTGCATTGTTCACATTATTGCTGGTATTCTCTGTTTTCTGGACAACAGCCAACAGGAAATTCCTGGGACAAATCTTTCCTACTTTTTTTTTTAATAAAATATTTAGAGGGAAAAAAAAAAAAAAAAAGAGAGAGAGAGTGAAGCTAAGACAGAACAAAGAAACTAATATTAACCTCAAGTCACAGATAAGTAATGTTTTGGGCCTCCTTAGTGATTTTAGTTTTTCCTCTGAAGGATTTATGACCTCACACGTGTTGTTTCTGTGACATCAGATGGTGTTGCCATGGGAACCGCTTTATTGTCAAAAAACAAAAGAATTTTGAAGAGTTCCTTAACAGCGCAGGACACGGAGTGCCGAGTATAAGGAAACTATTTTTATCCAGATGATAAATCTGCTTTATTAGGGCCGTGATGTTTCAGCTCTGTCCTGCTAGAAGCAAGAATAAATCTGGCAAAACAACAACTGTTGCACCTGTTAAGCAGGGGCTGAATTTGTCCCTACATGCAAAATCTTGGGAATTTCCTTTCTTGTCTCCCCCCTCCGAATGACTGATGGTTTCCAAATGCTTCAGCATCTGAGAATAAACAGCAATCTGTTCATGTGAGCTTTGCAGGAGCAGAAGCTTGAGAAGTAACAGGAAGTTTGTGTTGCTCTGATTTTGGTTATTTGAAAAGCCAATACCGAATGCAGTTCAGGCAGAATGAAGTACTGAGGATTCGTATTTAGCTCCCAGGATACCTCCAGAATCAAGGGACGTGAGAGGTTTGGTGGTTTGTGTTATTAAATATAAAGCTTTCTAGTTTGTACTGAGATACGAGGGTGATCCCTGCTGTCCTCAGCTGGAATGTTGAATACCCACAGGTAAAAAAAGAACAAAATGTTGTTATCGAGCCCGGTTAAAATGTAGAAGGATGATCAAACCCTAGCTGAAAACAACACGGGATAAACCCACTAAAAACTCTTTGAAATCGAGGAGTTTTGTGTCCATAAACACAGCAAGTGTGTCTGAGGTGTGCGTGTGCAGGCTGGCAACGTGGGCTGCGAGTCTTAACCATCAGCTCTGCGCGCGCAGCTACGTACGGAGTTTGTCTTGGAGTAACGGGAACAGCCTTGTTCTCCTCCAGAAAAATATCACCCTGGGGTCCTGAGGAAAGTTGTTAGAGGAGATTTAAAAACTCCTTTCCCATCCGTACCCTGCTCTAGTTAAGATCCTGCAGCTGCTGAATTGAGTGCCCCAGAACTGTTGCTGTATTCCAAGAGACAAGTGATCTCATTGCCGTATATTTGCTGGAGTAAAAGGAGTATGCACGGGGGAATAGGAGGTAGGTTCGATGCCATATGGTTAACCCCAACATCTCTGCTCTGAACGAGTCCCTGCGTTTGGGTATAGATCAGCAATTTGGAATGTTTTGCTGATCTTTTGTTTTGTAATGAGGTAACCTGGGGAGGGAGAGAATGCTAGGAACTGTAATTACTGCCGATTTATATCTGTTCTCCGGCCAATCCACCTCTCCAAATGTATTCCTGTAGACCTAAGCAGCTTAGAAATGGATCTAAGGGAATATCAAGGATGCAGAATCCCAGCATGGGAAGGAGAAGGCAAGTGCTGCTTAAACATTGACACATTGCCAGATGTAGTGCTTTTTAACATTGGTGTAGGCTTGTTCACACTTGTCAAATCACACTGTGCTTGCTAATGCTGCATTTTCATCAAATATATTAGCTTGCTCTTGATCCCCACTCTTCAGTGATCCTTTTCTTTTCCTTTCTTCTTTCTCACCTTCATTCCAGTTGTTTGGTTTTTCCCATTTCACCCTGTTTCTTCCTTTCTTTTCTTTTTTTCTTTTCTTTCTTCTTTTCTTTCTTTTCTTTCTTTTCTTTCTTTTCTTTCTTCTTTTCTTTATTTTCTTTCTTTTCTTTTTTCTTTTCTTTCTTCTTTTCTCTTCTTTTCTCTTCTCTTCTTTTCTTTTCTTTTCTTTTCTTTTCTTTTCTTTTCTTTTCTTTTCTTTTCTTTTCTTTTCTTTTCTTTTCTTTTCTTTTCTTTCTTTTCTTTTTTTTCCCCCTTTCCCCCTTTCCCTTCCTTCCCTTTCCTCCTCTTCTCTCTCTCCTCTTCCTCTTCTTTCTTTTCTCTTTCTTGTCATTCTCTGTTATCTTTTTCTGTCTGTCTGACTCCCCCTCAGCTTAAAAAAAACCCTCAGTCTGACCCACTCTGCATTTTTTTAAGAAGAGGTAGGTTAAGCAGATGCCTGCCTTCAGGGATTTACAGGCTCCTCCTGAGGTACAACGCGAGGAATACATGGGCTGGTGTACAAGAGTGGGAGTAGTAAGTTGTTAATGAGCCATTGAAGGAAACATAAAAGAAACATGTTTGGGATTTTCTTAGGAAATAAAGGTGTTGCAGTGGATGTCTGCCCTGAAGAAAAGGGATCCTTTTTTTGGTGTCCCAGTGGGTAGTGTCAGTGAAGAAGTGGAGTTCAGACCCGAGAAGCGTTTTGTGCGGGATATGAGGATGCACCAGAAATAGCGGATTACAGTAGGTGGGAGTTTCTTATAGGTGAAAAAGAGGCTTCTAAATTAGTTGTGGAAAACAGCTGAGCTTTAAAAAAAAAATTACATAGAGTAGGAGAACATCCCCTCTTCCCTCTCGTTTCAAATGTACACAGCAGAAGAAAGTATTCTTGTTCCTTTGCCCCATCAGCTCTTCTTCCCCATTTCCCTCTGTCATGTGGAAGGATAAAAAGAGCATTGAACTCAGAGTGTCTGATTTAGTTGGACAGGAGAAATACTGAAAAGATCTTTGCTGAAGGCAGATCTGTAGGCAGCAAACAAGGGTGAGTGGAAAGGAGTTGTCCTGAAAGGCTCTTATCTGGGATCTGATCTCATTTCATCCAAGTGGGGGATGTCTGACAAGTACAGACAGCTAGGCAGGGCCAGCGTTAAAACCAGACCGCTGCCCTTCAGTGGTTTGAGAGCTGCTGCTGGAGGGAGAATGTTAAGCAGTACAAAATCCTGAAGATTTTTATCCCTAAGATAGTGTGAACTATGTAGGTTATGCTGTCTGACTGGTACTGGATTCTCTTAGGAGCAGTTACCATATTCCTTTTTTAAATCTATTTTTTCCCCCACTCTAGGTTGTGATTCTTTGTATTCATTTATGGTGAAAAATGTTAATGGGACTAAATCTTCTCTTCACATAGACAGCCTTTTACAGTCCTCAGAAGGAGATTTTGCCAAGGAAGGATTTCAGCTTGTGGTTCCACAGCAATGTCTTGTGCAATACAAATATGCACATTTGTCCAAAACCCAACAAGCAAGTTGCTTAGGAAGCAAAGGCAGTGAAGACTGAATCCGAGTTGTACCAGGGTTTTCATGGATCTGACACCTTTGCTGAGCGGGTCACAAGGTGGGGTTTGGTCTAAGAATCGGTGGAGGTCAGCTCTTCATAGCACCCTGGGGCAGTTAGTCAGCATGTCTGGCTGAAGGTACTGGCTTTGGTGGGATTCCCATGGGCACTGCTGTGTTGGAAGCCCAGGGAAAGTTGTGATCAGATCAGTTCTGCTGTGGAAGCAGAGAAAGCTCCTTGATCCATCAGTATCAACGGAGGAACACCTACAGCTCTGCTCTGCCTCTTGTTATCCTTTCAATGGTTCTTCACTGCTTTGGGCCAGCTTCATGTGTCACATCCACGCTCGATGTCACACAGATTCCTAAAGCTGAGAGTTACCAATCGCAGGCTAGAATGTGATGTCTTGGAGTCCTCTTATCTTATCAAGGGAACGTAACCAGGTATTTTTAAAATAGTTCTTCTCCCCATTGTTCAGGGAAAGGATGTGGTGTGTTCTGGAGAGGGTGCAGGCGTAGGCTTACTACAAGTCATCCATTTTCCCATCGTATGTCATCTGCGGCTTTTCTGTGTTTGGGGAAAGATTTGCAGAGGACTTAAGTGAATTAAGGATAGTTCCATGTTAGGAGACCCAGAGCTGCTGGTCTTCATGGCAGTGGCTGGAGGTACTGTACTGAGCCCTTCTCACGGGGATTACTGTTCAACTGAAAGAGGCTGTACCTGAACTCATGTTTTGACTTGGAGCAATAGTGCAGTTTTGAAGGGAGCCCCCTGACCACCTCTCTTTCCTGTGCTTTGCCATGGGTTTAGTCTGCATTGGCTGCGTTCCTTTTGGAGGTGCTTAAATACAGATCCCACTTTAGAAGCACCACAGCCCCCAGCTGTGCTGGAAGGATCCAAAGCGCTGTCTGGTTTGGATGCTCCTGACCCAAATACAGGGCAGGGATACTCCATCCATGGAAGTCCAGTCCAAAGCAGAACTCCAGGACTGCCTCTGGTGCATGCTTTGATCTCCTGATGTGCTCTGATTGTACAACATTACTCGCAGGATGTAGCCACAAGTGACTGCCGTTTAAATGTCAGAATTAAATGTAAAGATAAGAAAGAATTACTCCTATGCCAGTGTGTCAGTTCATCCCAGTTGTTCATACTGGGAGCAGCCCTATACCTGAAGCCCCCCAGCTCAACAGTAGCATTAGTGGATGAGCAAGTTCTGGTCTTTGCCTACCAGCTCCCTTCAGTCAACCCCTATTTCCCCAGGCAGGAATATGACTGTCAGTTGAAGATGTGTGAAAATTCCCTTCTCAGAGAAGGGCTAAAGCTAAAAGTTACTATCAAGAAGCGAGAAGAGTAACTGGTGTGGTATGGGAAGTCATTAGCACGTCCTACTGCCTATGCATTGCCCCGCAGACTGATCTCCCTGCTGTTCAAAGGGCAGGGATTCCTGAGACAACCTCAGGGAACTTGCATTTTAAATTCCCTCCCTTCCACACCAAAGTCAGTCTTATGAAGAAGGAAACTGGAGGTAAATGTTCCTGCTTTTCATCTGCGGGTGGGGCAGCCATTCCCAGCCCGTGGCTGCGTGCCATCATTTTTGCCACTATTCTGAAAAGGGAGAGATTTTGTAAAACTTTCATCTCAGAGTTGGAGAAGAGCTGGGCTGATTCAAGCACTCTGTGCCCTCTGGCTCTCTGTAATTTCCTCTCTCTCTCCACCACTAGTGCAAGCCTAATTGTCGGGTCCTTTTTGAGAAGGGAAGGTTGTACTTGTTCCTTTTTCATCATTAATATGCATCCCTTGGACCCTACATTGGAATTGGGTTTTGCTTAGAGAGCAGAGAACCACTATGAATGTGGGTGCAAGAGTGAAAGATGAAGTCCTGGTACAGCCCTGAGACATGGTGAGAGATGGGACACAATGGGTTCAGGGGCTGAAGCTGTACTGAAGGCAGGACAGGGGGGTTCTGCCATATGTAACAGTTCATACGGGGTGAGGAAACAAAGGAATTCTTACAGAAAAGCAGCACTGACATTGTTTTCAAGTTGAGCTTTTTGTTCTCATTAGTCCTATGAAATTTCATGGTGAACCAGGCTAAATTATTAGCTCCTAATGCTATTGTTTCTTGCCTTGCTTTTATGAAAATGTTATAAATCTCAATTTTTATGGTGCTTTGCTTGATAATGCATGGATATTTGGCCACAGGATTCCCCATGTTAGTTAGTCTGGCTGTTAGTGTTATGTTATCTTTGTCTTAGAGCTGGTAATGTAATTAAAATACGTTAATATTGATTAAGCCTTAGTGTTTCTAGATTCTCAGGTTTGAATTCCATGTGCATAGAGAAGGAGTTTTATGCACCCTGTGTACATGGAAGAATGGTTTCTGGAAAATGCTGAAGATATTAGCCTAAAGCTTCTCGCAGAAAAACCTAGAACATTGCAGTTTCACTCCTTCAGCTTCATTTATAAGCCACATTCTCAAAGAAGAGGAAGAACTCTGACTCCAGTTTCCTTATATGACTATGGACTGTTCACAGTGTACAAAAGTCATAAATCAGATCCCAGAAGCAAAGAGATTGTTCTAGATTCCTTTTACTTGCTGGATGGCCTCTAGGATTCAGTTTTCCAGACTTCTCTACACATTTCAGAAACTGTTTTCTGATTGGCAGGGGAGGCTGGTATGTAATTTCTGGAGTCCAGGAGCTGGGTCTGGAAAATACAAAATACTCTAAGACCAGGCAAAATAAATAAATAAATAAATAAAGGTTGTTTGCATGTATCTGGGTTATGAGCATCTTGGTTGTTGTAGTCTGATGTATTCTGTACTAGTTTAAACAGGAGTTTGTTCTGTTTGCTCCACCTGAAATTCTTCACCGTGTTGTGGCTTTTACATATTCAAAGCAATGATTTTTTTCCTGTACAAGAGAAATCAGGATGCCACAGGTCTAGGGAGGAAGCACAAGGACAGTACAGTGGAAGTCTTCCCTTAGATTTCATTTGGGTAAAATTAATTGTGACATATTCTTCCCTTATTTTATTGCTTCTCGTCCCGTGAAAGGGGAATGAACACTGGGATTTCCAGGGCAGAGTACAAGAGGAACGTGAATTAGACCAGAAGTCTGTGGGAAGCTTGCCAGTGCCTGCCTGCTCTTCACTTCTGTCTGCTGCTCTCTAATATGTATGACCACTAAATACTACTGTAGCATCAGGAGAGGAAGCAGACAGGTCTTTCTCGGTGTGGAGAGGGGTAAAACTAGTCAGCAGGTGATAGAAAGCTCTCCCAGACACAGTGCTTTAGAGATTCAGACTTGACTGCAACTATTGACACTGCATTCAGTTCACCAGGCGTTTGCCTTGGTCCCAGACTCTGCCAGAGAGTGGATCCTTCCCTTTGTCAGCATTTTCAAGGGTTCTGCTCAGAAGCTTTGCAATGTGTGCAAAAACAATCAGTGGGGCTGGTCTGCTCTTCTCTGAATACAACCCTCAGCCAGTCCGAGCTCTCCAACAGCTCTTCCCCCCGAGCTGCCCGCCTTGATCTCGTGATTTAAACAGGGCCACCTCTGCCTTTGCTGTCTGAAGGTGCCGTAGCCAGCTGACATCAGCACCCAGTCCATTTTTCACATTAGCTGTTCTGTCCTCACTTGCTTCTGCCAGGAGTTGTGCTGGCAGCTGAACTCACCCAGTGTAGAGAGGGAGATGTTGTGCTCCTTCCCCTCGTGCTGCCCTTCTACGCGCGCGGCCCTGCCAGCAGCCCTGCCCGTCTCCTTAGCTGCAGGTTAGAGGCAGGAAAACGTCCCCTTTCTGTCAGTAAATAGCACTCCTGAGAGATTCTCAGCTGGTAGCCCCAGTGCCCTGCAGGGTTGTCGTTGATTTTGCACAGTGTGAGGAGGGGAATTTTTCCCTGGACGTTCCTCCAGCTTGGGCAGAGCCAGCTGCACATCAGCTTCCTGCTGCTCGGGTCCTTCAAGAGAAGCTGTCAACTTGACTTCAACGCTCTCTCCATTTAACAAGCCTCGTTGTTAGGCTGTAAATCCAAATGCAAGCCTTCAATTTTTCTGCTTCTTTTCTTCCACGATTCTTTACTATAGACTAGAACGGCCAGCAGAAGAATGCAGGCAGCTACGTTGGATGTATCAGCTGGGCCGTGGAAGCTGCACATGATGCCTCTGGGCTTTTCCCAGAGCTCCCATCCATCCAGCCACCCCTACTCTCAAACCACTGGGGCAGTGCCCTCTTCAAAAACTGTGCGTGCCCGAAGGCATCCTTAGTATCGATGGAACGAGTGCGTTAACAAGAGGCTTCTTCCAACTGCCTGTGCTAAAACTCAGAGCCAACCCCTGACTCTGGTTATAAAATCCTCTGCAAAATCCTCCGTCGCCACCTGCGAGGAGCCCTTTCTGGAAGGAGCTCGAGGAGGTGACTGGAACAGGGAAATCCTTCCCTCTGGAAAGGGAGAGAATGGGGCTGCAGTCTTGGGACTCTGCTATCCTTCTGAGAGGATCTCAGAACTGCTCTGGGAATATGCTGGGGATCCTGTGAAGTCAATATTTATTGTCGTCGCTTTATAAGGGAAGAAACAGAGCCTCGGGTTGGTTTATCTGTCAAACACTCTGTTACACAGGCCCGTGAGGCTGTGCCCCTTCCTGCAGGCGAAGGAGAAGGATGTCTGTGATGTCTCCTCCTTCTTCTTCCCATCTGACAGCTTTTGTTATGAAAAGCACAGTCCATCAGGAAAGAGATCCTACCTCTTTCAAAGAGGAAGGTAAGACACAGAGAATGTTTGAGGTCGCCTTTGTGGTGCCCAATTTACAGGCTCCCAAAGCTAACCGAAGGGTTTTGAGTGCTCAGTGGCACTGAGTGAAAGTTTTTTCTGCTCGGTATTTCTTTGATGAGCTGAAACTGCCACAGGGTCACTCCAGAAGCCTCCCCAACTCACAGGATTGTTTCTTGCAGGTTTGTCTCTCCCCTGAGAACGAATTCTTGCTATTGCACGACTGCATTCATTGGCATAGTTTGTGAAATATTAATTTGGTTTTGTATCGCACTTCATTTGGCCACCTAAGTTCCATAATGCTGTGTCTGCTTCCCGAGTGGCACTTTTTAAACTGGATTGGGGCAAGGACGTTTCAAAAATGATTTCAAAAACCCCACGGGATTAATGAAACTGCAGTTCCTTTGGTTTTGCTTTTCTCGCTTTTCTCCACAACAGGAAAAATCTAAGAAACTTACTTTTTCTTTTCCCAAAACAAAGGTTCCAGACGGTCATGTGGCCACAGAAACCAGGGCTTTAGGAAACCATTGCAAAGCTGAGAGGTTCATTACAAAATCTCCAGAGTGGCCAAAGCACTAGCACTCACCCACGTACAACAGCTCTTGTGGTAGGCAACAAGAAAAACAAAAAAACAAATACCACACATCGTGAATGCTCAAGAGAAAACTCACCATGCTTTTCTCACAGAAACACCCACAACACAACAAACAGAAACAAAACTCAAACCAGAAACCCCCAAGTCACTTATTCCTATTATTGTCCTCTGACTTCTTTCTGACTGGCTAGGTTTTCCAAACTGCTTTGAGATCCTAGGGTCAAACACCGGCTCAAGAAAGTTCGGAGAGTCTAGGGAAAGTGAACTTCATTGTATGTGAGAAGAATTAATGAAAACCGGTGGCAATAATTGATTTATCTCTTTCACTGGACTCTTAACATTGTGTCCCTTTTTCTGTTCAGAATCAAAATGCTTTTATTAGACTAAATGATGTGACTCTGAGGATAACCTTGCTCTGCAGTATCATTTACAAGGAAAAGGCAGAGGTTTTTGTCCATGGGATATAAATTTGCAATGTTTTGGTTTCACCGTGGCTTCATCAAGCGGGTTCAGGTTTCCCAGGAGGCCACATCGACAACTCTTGGCTGTGCAGCGGTGTTGGCACCGCGCTCTTGCTCAAGCCCTGAAACCTGGGAGCTGCTCCTCTCTGTCTCATAGCAGACTCTGCGCTGCTTCTTCTTCTGGCGTTTCTTCTTCCCATGCGCTTCGTGCCCTGCGCGCTGCGGGGAGGCTGGTAATTCATCTCATTGTCATTTCAGGTTCTGGTGCTCTGATCTTGTGCTGCTCTTCCATGAACATCTGCTCTGCATGCTTCCCATTTGTGTTAACCCACAAGGCAGTAAATGTGAGAGTAAACAAGCGGAGTGGCTGCAGCACTACGATTGTTAGTCTGCTCTTGCACGGCAGTGGACACCCACCAAGTATTGTTACAGATTCAATCCACAGCCATAAAACCCATTCACAGCTTAAAGCAGTTGCCTTTCCTAAGGCCATCTCAAACCCCATGCAATTAGTGCATGTAAAACTCAATTCCATTTCTAGCATCTCATCTTGTTGGCTCTTTCCTTTTGGCCTTCTGCTGCATCCCACTTCATTTTGGAGATCTTTCCTTGGTTTTGCCTTTTTTTTCCCAAAGTTCCTCTGCAGAGCAGCGTTGTCCTGCAAAGGTTGTTTGCTGGGCCACCTTCGAGGTCCTCAGCTACGTAAAGAAAGCTTATGATGTTGTCTGTGAACCTTGTCGGTTTGGGAAGGGTCTTCTGTCCACATTATGATGTTTTCCTTGTCTGTGACTTTTCCAAACAAATAATGAAAAATGAGTTAAGTTTTCAGTCCACCTTCGGCCCTTTGGTTGTTCTATCAAGTTAAACATCTGCTGACCTTTAACATAAAGTTGCCAGGTCCTTTTTTGCCTGGAATAGAGTGTGAACCTGGGGCTGCTCAATTCAATAACTGCTGGTTTCCCCCCTCTTTATGATTCCAGTGTCTTTTCTGCTTTGAGCTTTGAAAATGCTTAGGTCATCGCTGTCTGAAAGCAGAGGATATGAGGGCCTGTCCAAGCTGAAATCTGATTTACTGGGGATTCAGTATCCAGGGTGGGATCCACTTGTGACAAGTACTGCTGAAAAACACATCTGCTGGAGTGGGTGAGGGTACAGGTTTCCAGTGGCACCCTGGCTGTGCTCAGTCTGCAGGCACTCCGTAGTGCTCAGGATTCAGTCTGAAGCAAACAGTTTTTCAGCCGACGGGATTCCTTGAAGGTCAAACAAGAAGAATACTCCTCCTGAGGCTGCCTGCTTCCAGAGTTCCTTAGAAAAGGCGCCCTGTTAATTCAAGTTTTTTGGGGGAGTGTGTTTGTGAGCGAGAAATGACGCATATGTAGCTTTTGTACCGTGTTATGTGGAAGTTGCTCTGGCAACTACACATGGCTTATTGAATGCCAAGGTAAATAATAGCAAAAGACATGCATACACTATTATTCTCATAATTTCCTGCTGCCCTCAGGCAGTAATAACTTACACACCCTATTTTCCAAATGTTTCTAATTTATTTCTCATGAGCAGAATTATCTCATAAGTAAAACTCCTCCCCTTTGCAACCAGTCCTGCCTCCTCTTTTACAACTGCCACAAATGAGGTGACCAGTCAAAAGACAAGATTATGATAATCATATTTACTGTTAACTGGCGAAACAGAACGGCTGCAGCACATTTAAACTCCTCAGTCGTTCTGCTCGTTCAGCTGGAGCTCTGGAATTCTCCCTCTACCAGCATTAATTCTGCATGCGATGCTGCCTGCAGTTCTGCAAACATATTTCCTTGCTTATCATCCCAGATGATGTTTCTCATACAGCTTCTGCTTTTATATCTGAATCTTAGACTGTGATATCCTTGTTATTCCAGTCCCACGTCTGTCATGTGCAGCTTGAGCTTGATTTGCAACATGCCTTTTATATCAGCTACTAAGCTTCTCTTGAGAAAGAGCAACAGAGGGAGGAAGTAGCCAATTTGGGCTTTTTTTCCTTTTAATATTAAGGACGGAACATAGTCATAGGCCTCCAGTTTTCCCGTGTTGAGAGGTACCTTTATTTTTTCAGCACTTTATCCCCTTTATTGGTGTTATATTGACTTTCGAATTGATTTGGAGAGTGCAGCAAATGATGTGCAGTGGTGACTACAAGCTAATGGAAAACGTAGTCGGAAGCACACCTCAAAATTGGGTTGTGAAGATTGGTTAAGCAAATAAAGCTGCTCAGAAATACCATAAAACTGCTTCGATGAATGGATCGGTTAACTTGCAGGTTGGAAAGGATGTCTCTGGGCTGGACTGTAAATCCCACTTTGTGACTCCACTCCTGCCTTAACATCCTTTAGCGTGAAGGTCAGCAGTGATTCCCGAGCTTGTGAGCAAGAGAATCCATCCTGGCGACTGACTGCTGAAAGCATCTATTAGCATTTTTGGTCTTTCTTTTTAACTTTAGGGCTCTCAAAGAATAAACTACTTAGAGAATGTATTTAACATTTTGGTTTGTATGGACTGCGGTGGAAAAACCATTACAGGTCCATATGAGAGCCCCATGTGTACATCTTCTTTATTATTTTGCAGCAGTCCTTGAAACAAAAAAGGTCATTGTGCTGCCATGCCCAGCCAAAGTTCTGAGAAACTAAAAAGACACTGTACTAAGACATTGAAAATTTGCAGCCGCGCTACAAATTGTTGTAGAAATTAAATTGTTGCTGCAGTTTTGTAGCTGACACTGTTTATTTCTCCTGTATAATTACATAGCCGAGCCTGTGGACTGGTTAAGGGACCCAGAAAGCAGGATTGGTCTCTTGGCACATGTTCCCTTTCCTGGCCCCACGCACTAATGCAGTATTATGGTCACTGGATTGCAGAACACATCTGAGATAAACGAAGTAAGCAGGTTTTGTTAATGTATTGGAAACTAATCAAGAAAAATAAGTTTTCTTCCTCTTTCTATGCTATTTATTGTGTACCTTACCCCACTCTCCCCATTTCAACTTCCTGCAGTAAGAGACATCACACCGACTACTGCGGCTGCCTTCTCTACTGCCAGCCCAAACGGCCCGGGCTTTGCCCTGTAGCTGCCCAGCAAGGGGTGGTGGTGGCAGACGTGGGGAGGGAGGGAAGGGCTGGGGAGGAGCAGGGTAGCTGCACTGTGGGCTCTGTGCTCATCAGGAGTTATTGTGGCAGGCAATGGTGTTTGCTTCCCTCAGCACTGCCTGCCCAGGGAATGAAATTTCAGCAGCATGATGGAAAGCATCGAATCATTCAGGTTGGAGAAGACCCTTGGGATTGTCAAGTCCCAACCATTAGCCCTACTCTACAAAGTTCACCCCTAAACCGTGTCCCCCAACACCGCATCTAAACACATCCAGGGCTTGTGACTCAACCCCCTCCCTGGGCAGCCCCTTCCAGTCTCTGACTAAACAGACACGGTGGCACGGAGTGTGGGATGAACCCCTGAGGGGCATATGCAGTATATGGAACTTGAGGGAAATTTGATTTTGTTTTGGTTTGGGTTTTTTTTTTCCCCCCCAAAAAAGACTTTTCCCAGTTCTGTTCCAGTTAGGCTTTTACAGGACTCCTCCTCTCCTCTCCTCTCCTCTCCTCTTCTCTCCTCTCCCCCTCCCCCCCCCTCTCCCTCTCCCTCTCCCTCTCCCTCTCCCTCTCCCTCTCCTCTTCCTCTCCTCTCCCTCTCCTTTTTTCTTCTTGTTCTTTTTCTGACTGAGTTTTTATTCCACTTTTTTTGAGTGGCCATTTTCAAGGAGCTCACAAGGATTTAATTTTGATCTAAGACAGTTGCTTCTGTGCTAAATAAAGCAGCAATTAATTATTAAAACCATACCTTTTGTGGCTGAACATTCTCCCTCATCGCCGTTAAACTCTAAGACGTGTTTTGCTTTTTAATAATTCATCTCCTAAATTTATTTTGTGCGTATACACTAAGTGCTTTGTGGGAGACTGGGAGAAGGAGGGTCTGAGCTGCTGCTTGAGGCTGCTGTGTGACGCGGGATGGGTTCCCAGCTCCGACACGTGCTTCCTGAGTGGCTGAGCACATCCCTCCAAGTGGCACCTACGTCGGCCTCGCTGCCTTTGGGAAAGCGGCTGTCAGGGTGGCACTGATGAGCTTTAGTACCTCCTCCTGGCTCTGAGAGGAACGCTGCCCATCGGTCTGTTCAGGGAGCTGTCCCAGAGATCAAAACTGTTCTGCAGTGATGAAATACCTATCGGCACGGAGCAAGGGAGCAGACGGGCTGAGATAAAGAACTGTAGATTCTTCTCCTCCTCCTCTTTCCCCATTGATAGCCCGTGAATCGGAACGGTGCGAACCCAACATTTGTGCGTGAGCTGAGCCGCTGTAACTTTACCCTGAGAAAAACTGGTTCTGTATGACGAGGAGAAAAAAATGGCAAATTTATTTGCTTAAGGTTTAAAAGATATTTATGAGCTTTGGTGAGGAGGAAATTTCATCTCTGAACAAAGCCTTACGCACTAGATTCTTTGTGAACCGCCTCAAGCCCTTCTGTGTAATTATTCATCTGCTCTGCACAGGGTGGATTCCTCCTGACAAGCCGCCGCTGAACCTTACAGCGATGCTCTTTAAGGCTTTGTGCTGGAAACACCACGGGAGCCTGCAGAGGGAAGAGCTAAACTCAGCTGGTGCCAGCAGCCTGTGCTGGTACGGTGGCAGTTACGGTGGCAAAGCAGGAGCCTTAGGGGATGTGTGATGGGACCAGGTGGGCAGCGCTTCTCGCTGCGGTGTTGGAAGACCTTGTGGTGCTCAAAGTGCCGAGGTTTTTGTTGGGCTTTTTTCCTCCCTAATGAGACTGAAGACTGTAGTTCTGCCCTCCCATTGTGTATTAGAACTTTCTGCAAGAGATGAGAAATTTGGGAGTTGGCCAGCTTCCAGCCCGCAGTAAGTTCTTCTGTTATGCCTGCTGAGATTCCCTCTCAGTTCCAGGTACACCGAGTGCCCTGCTCTCATTATCCTGAATGGTTTTACCTCTGGTAGCAGCCTACGGTGACTTTGTATAACTATCTCTTTCCACTCCAGAAAGGACTGTACTGCAGGGGGAAAGTCCTCTCTCTCAGAGTGAATGTGTGTGTAAAAACAATGGAGATTGGAGAGGGAAAATCTATCTTTATCTTCTCCCCCAGCAGCTTTTCCCGGAGTCTGAGGGAGTGCCTGCTCTTCGGAGGCAAGGGTGATGGTGGTCCCAAACAGGGAATGATTTTCTCCCAACTGCTCGGGTTATGAGGAAGGTGTAACTGTGCCCCTGCTGCCAGCTTTGGATGCCACTCCTGTGGAGGAAGGTGGTCTCCAAGGTTTCGAGGCCAAATCATCTATCAACTCAGACTATAGCTTTCATTTGAGCCCCCACGTCTATTAGCCAAGCACTTGTGAGGAGATTCTAAGGGTCTGGAGGCTCTGAGTGAAAAACTGTCTGAAGATAGCCTAAGGATCAGTAAGTACAGGCACTTCAGTAAAATAAAGGCTGTGTGAATTTGTTCCTTAGGGCTAGATATGGTAATAGATTTTATTCACTAACTGATTAATGTGAACTTGGAGAACAGTCCTGGAAGCAGGGATCAGAGCCCAGAACTCCTTCTTCCAAGTGGGTGTCGTAATGACTGCGATGCATAAACAGGCTGGCCCTTTCTGGCCCAAAAAATCTTGAGTTCTGTCTGCACAGAGCTATAGCAGAGGCAGGCTCTCTACTCTGAAAGGTGAGTTCTATCTGTCAGAATTACTGAGCACTACTAGTAAGTAAGAATAATCTTTGTTCCACTGAAAGAAACCCAGACAATCAGGAGGAGCCAGAAAAGGGGCTCCCAGGTTACAGGTCCTAAAAGAGCTTTTCTTTAGCTCTGACTCTGAATTTGGGACATGAGCATTAAAAAAAGGGTAGAGTCCATGTCCTCACTGTTCACTGTCGATTGGCGTTAGGCGGGATCTCGTTCTTGGTCTGCTGAGGAGGTGGATGCTTGGGCAGCTCTGGGTTTTGGCATCCATCCTGAGCAAGAACTGGGCTCCACCTGCAGTCTGGGAAGACTAGAGAGCAATTCCAGAGGCAGTGTTGGCTGATCCAGCTTGGATGGCTTTCTTGTGTCACCCGGACTTAGATGCCTGGATTAGGACAAATTAATCCCACCCTGGAAAGCTGAGATTTAGGAATTTAGGCTGGCTTTTGACACAGTAAAGAGAAATAGAGGAAAGGGTTTGTTGTCGTTTCAAAAACCAAGAGCAAATAGGAAAAAATATGTTACACAGAAGGTAATAAAGTGCCAAGGAAGGCACTGAAGCAGAGAAAGTAAATATCTTCAGGAAATAGCTGCTGTAGCTTTTGTTTTGAAAAAAAAAGTAATTAGAAGACAGAGTATAAAAGTAGGAAAGTAGGACTAAGAGCAATCAAACTAAGCCAATCTATGGGCGCGGATAGCCAAGTTGTTTTCCTGAAATTTCAAACAGGATCTTGCTGTGTTGTTAACATTTGATGTGCTGAGATCGTATTTAATTAATCAAAGATACTTGTTATTAGACTGAAGGGGCCCGAGCAGTCCAAAATTTGGCCCCCTGAGTGAAGTCAAAATTGTAGATAATCTCTGTCCAAAGGAACTTACAGTGGGTAAAAAGTCAAAGGGTTAAAAATAGAGTGATTAAGGAAGGTAATGGCTGGTTTATGATTTTTTTGGGGGGGTAGAAGAACCTGGAAGTGAGTCAGAGGTAAGAAAAAGCAATTAACAGGGAAGGAAGGCAGGGACGAACGAAGGGAAATGAGCCTGGGGTCTGAAGACTGAAAACGTGGGTGTGAAGAGTGACCGAGCAGCACAGCATGAAGACACGTCAGTCAGAGTGCGGGGAAGCACTGTCTGTGTCAGCCCACTGCTCTGCACGCCGCTCCTGCCCTTCCCCGCCCGTTCCTCTCTGAAGTTTCTCCACGTGGTTCGTGTCTTCCTTCTGTGCTGGTAGTGAGGTGGACCCTGCTCATCGGGCAACTTCCTTTCACCATCAGAAATAATAAAACCTCTCCGTTCTCCTGCGCAGGACAACGGGGAACCTTTGCTGCTCACACATCTGCATGCTCATCTCCCAGGCTGCTCGTCTTGCAGGCTGGATTAGCAGGGGCTTGCTAAAAGAGGCAGACTCGGGCCCTTGCTGGAAGTCATTCGTTGCACAACTCCTCTTCTTGTGCCAATATTCAGTCAGACTTGCACGCTCTCAGACTCGTTGGATGATATCCCAATGGAGGCAGAGCTAACATGGGCAGTACGGAGAAAATGCCTTCGTTACCTGCTGGCTGATTCAGGATAGTCCTCAGTACAAATAAATAACATTAGCAGTGTTTACTCTGTGGGTTCCTGCAGGAGAGTGAGGGATGGGTCGCACTGGCTTTTGGCAGGCACTTGGGAAGAGTTTACTGCACAGGTTTCCCTGAGTAGTTCTGTTGGGGTGTATCACCTTTGACTTCTTCTATTCCAAGTTCTGGTTTCCAGTTCTGGTTTCCAGAGAAGTTCTTGGTCTTCTCTTGACCAAGATACTGTTATTCATCAAAATGGGCTCTGTCTGTGATGTGCACAAGAGAGAGCTAGGGTGAGACTGACAAATCCAATTTTTAATTTATAGATATAAAATACTTTCTTTGATCTGTTTTTTTCTTGTTTGTTTGTTTGTTTGTTCTAGTGCCAAAAGGCTAAAGGATGAGCTCAGAGCGATGTGGCAGCAGTGGCCCCAGTGACACTATTCCCGTGCCATGCGCTTTCCAAACAACCAAATGGACAGTCTGTCTTGAAGGGTTTACGGTACGAGACAAGCAGGCAGGCAGAATAAAGAGGAGGAAGGACAGCATACAAGTTCAAGAGTCAAATGCATCTCCAGACTCTTGCTCGTACTGGGGATATGTAGATTACCTCGGGCTTAGACACGTCGCAAGGCAAAGGTGATGCTGTGCGTGTTAAGAATTTCAAAATGAGGTATCCAGCCCTGTGCCGTGACTTTTCCTTTTGAATTATGGAACTATTGGGACAGATTTGGTGGAAGTCTTGGGAGCTGGATCTCATCACGTGCCAGGAGGACTCTTGGTTAGCTAATTTGCTTTCTCATTTTCTTAACAAAAAATATCTCCTCCTCGGACTGCTGGGACAGGTAATTTGTGTTCCAAGCCTCCCTTCAGCAGGGCAGTTGAAGATTACTGTGACTTTTGACAGTGCCCACTCTTGCTTTGGATGCTGGATTCCTTCAGTCCAGCTTTGTCCTTCTGGACGTGCTGAGGGCTCTGCTCAGGGTATCCTCAGCTTTTCTAGCATCCCCTTTGCCCCTCAGACATGGCCCTCCTGATGCCAGCCGAGCTTGAAGGGCGGTAAGGATTCACGCTGCCAACTCGTCCCACGTACTGTGTGATGCCAAAATTATAGACTCATCCTGATTTCCAGATCAGCACAGTGACATGAGAATAACCCTTTTTTTTTTTTTTACTTTTTAGATTAACTGCTTGATATTCCCCTGGGTCCCTCTCCACCCTTTGGTAGAACTGCGTCATGTGACTGAATTTCCATATGTAGGACCCCCTTGGCGTAGGTTCCTTCCATTTCAGTGTTTTATTTCCCTTCCGCATGCTCCTAATTTTTAAAGTCTTTCTCCTTGAAAAGACAGAAGACGTGATAGTAATTGGGAAATGCTTTTGAATGTCTACTCTGGAAAACAACCCGTACCTCTCAGCGTAAATGATCGCGCTGCCCTACATCCCTGAGGAAGCAGTGATAGTTTGTGTGCTGGGGGCAAGGGGAGACGTGGAGTTTAGTTAGAACAGCACACTGAATTTGGCAGGAGCCAACAGCGTGATGCTGATCAGGCTGCTTGTGAGAGCAGCGAGTCTGGAGTGTGTGCTGTGGAAGCAAGGAAGAAGAGAGGTTTCAGCTATCTTCTGCCCAAATTATTTAACATTACGTAAGTGGAGAGAAAAGCAAAAATTTCAAGGGGAGGGAGACATCTGTTATGTCTCCGAGTTTTCAAGCTTGCCTGCAAATACAGGTCTCCTGGAAAGCCAGAAGTAGCTCTGTGCTTTTGAAACAGTGAGGGGAGTAAGTGATGAGGAGTCACTGGCCAGAATCCAGTGGTGTGGTTAGCGCTAATCCTGGCTCTCTCTTACAAGGGATGGTTTGCTCTTGCAGTTCTTTATGATTATTTATTGTTTTGTTATGATGGGGATTATATAGCAGCGAAGTATGAGGACAAACTGAACCCTCCCCATCCTCTCCCAGCGAATCTAAACAGAGTGGCAGTGTCTTTGAGACCAATGGATAAAATTCCCACACACTCTTATCTACAGAATAAGGAAGTTTTCTGCAGTATCAAGAAATTCTTACTCAGGAATGTGTTCTGTTTGCTCAAAGGTGCTACTGGCAGAGGCCTGGTGACTCAAAAACGCTCTGGAATATGTACCAAGCAAAGTGGCCAGGTGGGAGGTAATGTTCCAGCAATTTGGAAATCACAGTTGAGAGTTATAATGTGCAGTTAAGGAAACACTTCTCTGGAATAAGACGTTAAGGCAGACTGACTCCTCCTCCCCCCGCTGCTTTGCTCTGGTGGATTCCATTAAAGTGTATTGGGAGGGATAAAAGGAGTGAGGTCAGGTCAGACTGCGTGGCAAGGAAGGTCAGACAGGGTTAAACAGGTCAGGTCACATTTCTGTGTCTTCTGCAGTTCTCCAAGAATTTGGGGTCGCCGCTTAGAAACTGTGCTATTTGATCAGCTGTTGGTAATTGGAGCATTACACAAGAGCAAGTGGAATCAAAGATGGTCCTTGAAGGTGAATGGTTGGAAAGCGGGAATGAATGGAACACTGTTACAGTAAAAAATTAAAGGCACCAGTCCTTTATTGGAAATTCCCATTTCAAATAAGCTATCATGGCTGGTTGACCTAGAAACTGGTACTGTCTGCCTAAGAAGCCAGAAATGTGTATTTCACTGTGCTTAAATAAATGCAGAGAAGTCCATATGTCTGGGAAAGGAGGACACACAGCTGAGATGTGCGTCAAGTGTTGTTTCTGCTGAGAAAATTAACTTGTCACTTCAAAAGTGACTGGGCACCAAGCTTGGACAATAGCTACTTTGAATATCTGCTACGAGATGGACTCGTGTTGAAGGGCTGAGAATAATCTTTATCCAGTAATTGCAAAGTATTTCATAATATATTATCAATAGTATATTGTCATGAAGAGGTTTTCATCACCATTCAGCAGACTGGCAAACTGAGACACTCGGAGGTTAAATAACTTCCCTAAGGTCACAGCAGACCAATAGCAGTGCTGCTGCTAGGACCGAGTTCTAAGCCGTGCCTGCTGAAATGACTGTCTCCCAAAGAAAGTAAATTCAAGGGGGATAAATTAACTTGTCTTGAATGATGAAAATGTCACTAGAATCGAGTAAGAAGAGAAGGAGCTTGGTGTCAGCAGCTTAGAGCAGGTAACTTCGGGATGGATTTCCTGTTCCCGGGGGAATGGAAGAAGGTAAAGGAAAATGATGATTGTTTGGGTTTTGTTTTCATGTTGTTTGAGTCCTTGATAAGAAGTTGGCTCAAGTGTTCCCAAATCTCTTGCTCTTTTTAGGCCAGTCTCCTTGTAAAGTAGTATTTTCTGGCCTAAAAGTAGCAACACACGTAGAAAAGCAAATCCACTGGAGACTGTTAGCTTATTAGTAAGTTCTCCTCTAATAGCTGCTCTGGGCAATGGGAGATGCATGTGGCTCTTTATCCCCTGCCATCCTTCTCTCGGATCTCTTCCTCTGGAGTTCTCCAGCCCTGGGAATGGCTCTCCAGCACAGAGATAATGCTGAGAATGAAAACACCTCTCTAGTGGGGAGCAGAGGGAATACCCTATCCCTTTATATTCAGTAAGGAAAGTCTTGTCACGGAAGGAAGAGTTTATTTATAGCCCAGGAAAGGAAAGTGAGTTTCAAGGAGGCATACTTTGTGGCTGGTTTACTGCAGCTATAAGGACTTGCACTCACTTGTTATGTCACTCCAGCTCAGAGTTCCTACTTCACCGTTTTCTTCTACCCACTCCTGCTTGGCAGATTTTCTCTCTGAGCATTGGGTTTGGATCCGTGACAGATTTCTGAACAAAACAGCAATCTCGCTGCACTGTGATTCCCACAGTGTTCTCTTCTGTTCAGATGCACCTGCACCCCCACAGCCTCTGAACATTTCCTAACCCTTTATGCAGAAATGCCTACTTTGGAGTTCAGCTATAGCAGCCAGCCCAGCAGTCAGGTGTGTATTGAAGCATTCAGTGAACTGATTTATAGTGCAACTTAATTGTATGTAGCATCAAACCGAAATCCTGCAGTAGTTTGATAGGGAGCGAGTGTTTTAAGATCATTTAAGGCTGAACACATTTAATTCGTGACAGATTTTCCACTTTCTGGGTGTTGAGAATGCTGCTGTTGTTGTGGAGCACAGAGAAAGGATCGCAAAGATGACACTATGAGAACTTCTTTGATTTATCATCTGCTTCACAAACAAGGGAGCAGCCTTGTATGTGTGTGGATAGCTGGTGATGGAGGGGCTTGAGAAGCAGGGTTTGAGAGATTTAGGCTTTCGAGAAAGGCAGTCCACCACCTCCTGCTAAGTCAGAGAGCTTCACTGGGCACATCTCCATGCTAAGGCAGCCTCTCCGGTCTCTTCTAGTTTGGTGCCTGTGCTCAGACCGTGCTCTACCTCTAGAAAACGCCTGCAGGAATTCTTTTCTCTGATGTATTTGGGGAAGCTGAAAGCTGATGACTAATTCTGGTGCTGTCTACATGGCAATAACCGAGCCACGCTCGTACTTTTCCTTTGGATTATGAAAAGCCTGAAACATAGACACTCCACTTCTGCTGCCTTATTTTCAATGGCTTATTAATAACGTCTACGTTTAGTTTTCCTCCATAACACTATCACAAAGAGCTCATTTAGAAACAACGCACAGGCAAATGTACCCTTACTTTTTATAGCAGGAGGGAGAAGGATGAGTGTCAGTCAGTCAAGGCTAGTTCCAAATATGTCTCCAACTAGGCCTCCTACGGAATAAGTGATACTGGCCGGGTGCCATCTCGAGTATGCAGGGCTACAGCTCTTTAAGCAGTGTTTGTTATGGATTTCCACAGTAGAGATGTTTACCGGGGAAGAACAAACAGATCCTGCATCTGTGTTTCCTCCTTGAAGTGCTCTAAACTGTTTACAGCCTTGCCTAATACCGTTTAGATGAGTTTCACTTTCTGGGTGTTGTTTCATCCTGCCCAGCGTTGCTGTTTGGGAGGATGCAGAGCAGCTGATTGCTCCCCTGGTTCCCCTCGAGGGGACAGTGTTCTCCCCGAGTCCCCCAAGGGGCCCTTGTCTCAGCCCCAGGCCAGGAGGTTCAGCAGGGCTGCGCAGAAAGCGGCCGAGCTCGCGTGATTCCGAACAGCGTGACCGTGTTGATGAGCCAGCCTTGGAAGAGCTTTCATGTTGAGGTGGAACTTCCCATGTTCCAGTTTGTGCCCAGTGCCCCTCATCCTATCCCAGGGCACCACTGACAAGAGCCTGGCCCCTTCTCCTTGCCCCCCACCCTGCAGAGATTTGTAACCATTGCTCAGCTCCCCTCTCAGGCTTCTCTTCTCCAGGCTGAACAGCCCCAGGGCTCTCAGCCTTTCCTCACCAGAGATGTTCCAGTCCCCTCAGCATCTTTGTAGCTCTCCATTGGACTCTCTCCAGTATTTCCCTGTCCCTCTTGAACTGCGGAGCCCAGACCTGAACACAGTACTCCAAATGTGGTCTCACTGGTGCAGAGTAGAGGGGGAGGAGAACCTCCAAGTAATTTTTTCATTTTATCATAATGCCAAGATGTTTGCCTTATTCAGAGATTTCTTGTATGGTTTTTCTTTGCTTCTCTTAAGGACTATGCTATAGAGTTTTTTTCAAGTTTTACATAACTCTGTAGTGCCACAAGCAATTATTCAACTTAGAACACAAAAGGACAAAAGGTTTCTGCCCATGGACAAACCCAAATATTTTAATCATTTATGGCGTTATTTGAAATGTACATATAATTATTCTCTTGGGCACCTCCACGTGACATTTGCCATTTTTAAAGATGCTGGGATGATTTATTCTCCCGGGAAGAGCAGCAGAAGAAAGCACCGGGGGAAGAGCACGAGCTCATGGACTATGGCAGAGGCTTCAGGCTGGGATGAGAGGGACTGCAAAGGGGTTCAGAAGATGAGCAGGAGATGCAGGGACTGTGGGGAGTGAAGATGAGAACTGGTGCTGGACTGTGTGAGAAGACGTTCGTGCACATGGAGCCTTCAGCCTGGCCTGGTGCTCAGTGTTTGCTTTTCCTCTCCCTGCTTGTTAACTGTGGAGGCCAGTGGCCATTAAGGCAGCGGACCTCCTGCTGTTGGGTTTAGCTCTGCTTTTATAGGCCTGTCAAGCAGCAGTAATGTAGATAAGCTGCTAGATGGAAGCTGCTCAGGAACTCATCGAAACCGTACTGAGAACTACAAGGAAAAACTCAGCTGTACTGATACTGAAAAGAAACTTGCAGTAGAAGAGATGTCAGCTCAGAGCTGCCAGTCGGCAGCGTTTCGCTCTGCTGGGCCAGCTCCTGCCTGCCTGCCTGAAGGCTTTAGGCAGCCCTGCTATTATATATTTATATACTGAAGGTACGGCTTGGTCAAGAAGAATCCACTCGTTGCATAACAGAATGAAAGCAAGCCCTGATGTAAAGCACCTTGTGCAATGCCCTTCATCTCAGCAGGGCTGCTCCTGGCTCCTGCAGGGGCACAGCTGCACCCGCTCTCTGTTTCCTAGCCGGCATCATCTGTGGCCATGGCTTACGCTGGGAAGTGTCTGGAGTCCTTGTCTGAGGCCTTTGCAATCTTTCACTGGGAATTTTGACACAGTCTGGTTTGTGAAAGGAGTTTGAGAGCTGTGGGCAGCAGAAGTGAGGAAATCCAGAAGGGTGAAACCTTTCTTACTGGGTCGGGTCAGTGTTACACAGGGCAAACGTGCCGGTTTCATACCTGTGCATTGCCAAAGGCAGGGCCACGGTGAACGGCACCGCTCACTAGAGCACTGGAGTGGTTGAGGTGATGAACTTAAAGAGGCCAGGGCGTTTTGAGGACAGCTTCCATTTCAAAGGTGTCCTCAATGGCAAGGTTTAGAATCCATCTCTGAACCAGGTAGGACACCTTGCTATAGAGGCAGTCACTATTCTGGCAGTTGGGTGGGATACAGACAACACCTTGCCATTCATCCAGGGCAGAACATACATTTGCCTCTGGAGAAGGGTGTCCGCATGCTAATCCCACCAGGAGAGCTGCTGAATTAATGCAGCCACCAGGAAGGTCTGTTTGGCTTGGTTCTCTCTTTTCTGACTTCAGGGTTGATGAGCCTGAGGAGCAGAGAACTACACACAGACTGTTACTGCAATGTCTTGGGACCATCCAGCAGCAGCAAACATGCTTTTTAATGCCTGCTTGTTTGGAAATAGCAGTCATACATCTGTACAGAGTTGATGAGCACGGGTCCATTACATACAAGCTTTAGTGTGCCACCTGACCAGTTCCTGCCACATTAAAACTACAGCATCGAGCAGCACTTGGGCCGTGTCTCTCTGCAGTAGGAAAACGTACTAGAAAGTAGGTCGTGGAAATAATCCTGCTGGTTCCAGTAATCAGAGTATACAATGGGGTCGAAAGTTCAGGGTGAGCTGGGGAATGCAGTCGGAGAGTTTCTTCTGCCTGAGTGCTGGACACGACGCATTCTCTCCGAGGGGCTGCTGGAAGGAGGATTTCACTTAAGTGGGACGTGGACATCAACTGGGCTCGATAAAAAATGCAAAGTTTACAGAACCATTTCTTCCCTGAATCCTGGTCTCTTCCTCTCTCTCTGGAGCACGAAGCTCTTCAGAGCAGAGATTAGGGAGAAAAAACTTGCTAGGTCTCTGTATTTAGGTGTGTAAATTCTACGTACTGGAAAGCTTCTGGACAGCTCTCTGCTGGTTTGTGCATTCCCACTGGAAGAATTTAGACGCAGTGTGAGAGAGAAAAGGAGACGTGGGTCAAGTTGAAGATGAATTTTGGGTTCGAAGCTGCGGATGTAAAGATTGGGATTATTTTGAAAGAAGTTAAGCTGTCTTGGAAATTCAGATTGATTATTCCTGTGGTATTTTGGCCACTCCTGCCCCAGGGCCAGAGACCAAAGCCACGCTGTGGACTTGATTCAGAATCCAGAACTCCCTCTGAGCTTTGATACAGGGATTTGCATCCATGATTATCCCTCTACTCCTAGTCAAAGTAGAAACTCTCTCTGAAAACTCTTTGGGTTTGCTCCTTGCAATGGATAGTTTATGGTGCAGCCAAACGTGAGGGATGCATAGAAGCAATCATGTTTAATAACTATCAGTGGATCAGTCCTCCATGAAATAGTTTAAGGCCTTTCAAATCCTCCACCACATCCTGCATCAATGAATTTCACAGTTTCAATTATGAGTAAAAAATATTTGAGCTGGCTGTTTTTAAACTCATTTATCAGATCCCTTCAGCGTGGCTCCTTGTCCCTTGCAATGTGAGAAACTGATAATAGTAATAATAATAATAATATTCCATCTATTTTATCCATAACACTCATGATTTGCATCTCTCTTCATTCTCTCTTCTCTGAACTGAAGGTAACTAGTTAATCCAACTTTTGTCATGCAAGCCTTACGTGGTTTGCTCTTCAATTTCTGTGCACGTGAAATAAGGACAAGACTCCCTACACCGTAAGATAATTGGTGCTCATAAAGAACCTTAAGGACTATTGTAAGAAAAGGTATTATCCTCACATTCAAAATGCTGCGTAGAACTGAATTCACAAGTATACAGGTGACATGAGCCTAAATTTGATTATTCTTATTCACAAATCACTTTTCTGGCAAAACCCAGGCATCAATTACAGGCCCCAGTTTTTGCAAACCTGGCCATTACTGACAGAGACACGCTCCCAAAATTATCTTGGCTCTAAAATATGAATATTCCGCTGTCAGAAAGGTATACAGAGAGTCCATTCAAAACATTAATTGGTATTAACTGAAAGAAAAGTCTCCCACCCTTACTCATTGCCTCGCTCATGAATCACAGTTCATACCATGCGTCTGTCATTCCTGGACCAAATGAGAGGGTAACTATGTCAGTATTTCTTAAGTCATTTTACCATAATTAGATTTTGATTTGTCTCTTTAAAACATTTTGTGGTTTGTTTTTTGGGTTTTTTTTTTTTTTCTTTGCTAAATCTTTGCAAGAGAGATTACTATAAGTGAAGAGTTTAAATCACAACTTTTAAAACTCCAGCAGGTTCTCTTCTGAGAGAGGTTTGTTTACAGCTACTATCTTAATCTTTAAATCTTGTTTTCCCCTTTCAGATTGTCTGGTCAGATCTCTTTGATTTACTTAATGTAAATATTCCAGCAAATTTGAGAACCAAGTGGTGATTAGGATCAGACCTCTGTTAAGTAGTATGAGAAGATCCTTTATTTCAGCAAGGGAGATACATCACCTCTGCAGCAAATTATATCATGCTGACAGAGTGAAATGTACTGTAACCTGATGAAAAAAGAACATGATCTAACTGTATTGATACGGGAGGGAAGAAATGCACACGATGTTCAAAACAAGTACGTCAGGAAGAGTTGGGGTTTTTTCTTGTCTTCATTTTCTGAAGCCGATACTGAGGTAATTGTTTCTCAGGATAGAAAAGTACAGCCCGTGCCTGGCTGTCAGGTGGGTCTTACTCAGTTGCTCATTCAGTGTCAGCTTGTGGTGTTTGTGACAGGGCCAACCGCAGTGTGAGCGCTGAAGAGACGTCTCAAACTGAACACGTTACCGGGCCCCTTCTTGTGAAACTGCACGCTGAACACTTCTAAAAAACCTTCTTGCAGGGGAACAGATGGATTGTTTACAGGCAGTAATTAAGACCGTGTCCCTTCCCTAAAATGCTTTTGATGTCGGGGCCAAATTTCATTTATTGTTACATCAGTTCTCAGATTAAGTCATTATCTGCTTCATCCAAGCCAACAGAGACAGCCTGGATTAATATGGGGGCTGTTGAGGGAATATCTATGTAAAGTACATATACAGCAACAGAGGAAGGGAAGCCCAGTGTGAAAAGCAGTGTCATCGAGCACTAACGGGAAGCAGAATCATTTGGGTCTGTGATCTTGTTTGCTTCTTTGCTGGGTACACTGGTTTGCTGAGGAGACCCCAAAATAAGTTGTGATTCACGGGCTCGACTGCCCGTGTCAAAATCACTGGAGATTTGCTGAGGCCAGGCAGGGGGGCAATATTCATAGATGGTTGCTCATATACAGGATCTTACAGCTATGTAAATAACATATTTACCATTGAAGCAGGTTAAAGGCGTTGCCATATCCAAACCAATGAAAATAGAGCAGCAGGACTGCCGGAGATGTTGTCTTGTGTGTGCAAACCCAGGCTGTCCGTTATCGCTCTTCTCAAAGATAGTTTGCTATTGCAATTGAGGCTGAACCTTCTTGTATGGACTCTCTGTATTCCATTTTCAGAAGTAGTTTATCTGCCAAAGCAAGTTCTTTTTGAGCCCTATAGTCAGTGACACTGCCAAACCTCCCTGCTTTACCGCTCCATCACGATACTCTTCATTCTAAGCCATTGCTACAAAACGTATTTCTACTGAAGAAAGCCATTTCCAGCTGAAATATAACACAAAGCTTCCACTATACTTACTTTGTAAGCATAAGTACCTATTTTTTCAGGTCATCAGGTGTATCAGTAAATGTACCTACCCTTTGAAAGTGTTTGTTAAACCTATACTTAAACTGGACTTTGAAATGGCAGAAAATTGCACGTTGGATTTATCAGTGAGGGAGAGAAGGAAAAAACATTGTCTAGTGTGTGAATAAAAGAAAAAGGAAGCTTTTTTTTCCCCCATTGCTCAATTTTTCAAACACCAGGGGTTGCAATAAAGATGGACGGAGATGTCCCATGGCCCTTATGTCTTGACCAAATGTGTTAAATGAGAAATTTATCCCAAAATTTGAGCGAGGGAGAATGCGCTCACCCGCCTCTAAATTCTAGCCTTTGATTTCACCGGAGAAGTTTTACACGGCATTCTTTTCTTCTTGTTCTCAACTGCCAGGAAACGTTGCTGTACTGATATGACTCTGCAAAGTTCCTATCAAAATAAAACCTCTGCTGACTTTGTCAGTGAGCATTTGTTCCTGAACGGTGCTGGGTTTTGCCACGGCAATAGGGAATAGTTATCCCTGCACATTAACTTAGCTTTTCCCAAGTCATTTTGAAAGCCAGCAAGTAAATAAATAGATAAACATATATATATGTTTATAATAATAAAAATATAATTAAAAATTAAAATAATAAACAAAAAATTAGATAAACATATATATGTATACACCCTGTATGGGTATATATATATGTGTTGTTACTGTCAATCTTACAGACGCGTGTGGCAACAAAAACTGTTGTAAAAAGAAATTTTTCCAAGTTAAGTATTTTTAAAAGACTTTGCTAAGTGGCAGGAAGGTTACTCTCAGCTCTGTATTACCCAAATGATCATTTTCTGCACTTGTGTAAAACAAAAATAGTTTTGCTCTTAAAAGATGAGATTTGGCACTTAGGGCAAAATTTTCCTCTCCAATCTGCAATGCAGATGCCTTCGCCGCAGAGCAGATTTCAGCTGCCTCTCTGCATTCATTTCATGCAGAAACCTTCACTGATGTCTGTGGGAGCTCCACGCACGGGCTCCGCTCACACACCCCGGCCCGGGCCAAAGGGAAGAGCATGCCCCTGCTTTACCTTGCGTGCCCAAGACGTCGTGCTGGTAGTGACCCTTTTCAGGTCGTTCTGACACCACCAGAAAATGTTCTTGGCATAACTGAGAACAGGCTGTGGTCTGTTGGAGAAGCTGATATTTTGGTGAGGGTTGGCACAGTTCTGTCACTAGCTTCTCTTCTCCAAATCGAACGAGAGGTGAGAATTCTACTCTGCAAACCTACCAGCTCAGCTTTGCCACTGAAAACAAACCTTTGCAGTCTCCGTTATGTCAGGGCTGTTACCAGCGTGCAGGGAGGATTCGGTTCCCTACTGTGCTGCCGTAAAGATGTCTGAGTCTCCTTCCGTCAGCAGCTACGCTGGAGTGGTTGGCTGGGGAAATCAAACTCTCACCTTCCCTCCAACCTCTCCTTTCTGTCACCTGCTTAAGATAACCTGCAAAAAACTGGAGAGGGAGGAGCCCCTCGGGATGGAGTGGATGCGAATCCTTCCGGTGTTTGTACAGGGGAAGGCTCCTTCCCCGGTGTAGGAAGGATGTGTTAAAGCCAGCACCACTTGCTGTTGCTGTGTGCCTCGAGGCGATGCGAGCAGGATTTTCTCTTTAAATCACGGCTAATTAGAATGAATAAATCTAACGAAAGAGCAACAGTGAATATTAATTGAAACAAACCCCTAAAATCGCACCTAGGTCTATTATGATTTGGTGGTTTTTTTGTCTGTAAAGAGTCACACAAATGCATCCGTGTATGTGTGTCCATGCCTAAGAAAGTGTGAAAAAGCAAATAAAAAAATCACAGACACCAGTGAAAATAGACTTTGGTAGAAACTTCCAGCAGAAATATTTATTCAGCCATGCTGAAATCTATTTCCTTTTCCTCCTTCGAACACTATATTTGAGAAAAAGAGGAGGGAGAAGACAGGCATCGAGTTCAGGTTTCCATGTCAGATGTGGCAAATAATTAAAGCTGCAGGGTGATAATTTGAAAAGTACTTTTTGTTAAAAAGAGACCTGAGCACCCAGCAGTCCCACTGGAAGTGAGTGGGGCTTGGATGCGTTAGTCCTTTTCAAAACTTATTTTAGTAGCTTTGAAATGTTATTTCTCCTCTTGCAAGGACTGAAATGGGTCCAGGGCAGCTCCTGAGACCAATGCACAACCCTGAGACTCTTCCTGCATCGCGAACGGAAGAAAGGGCTAAATCCATGGAGCGAATGATCCAGTGCTGCAAGTGATGCCCGAGTGCAGTTGGTTGCATTTTTCCCTCCCGTCAGTCTCGTGCACTTCAGTCTCCTTGGAGTTCATTGTCTTTGCAGATTCAGCCACTAGATAGAGTGGTCTTCATAAAATACAAAGACCAAACCAAAACAGAGACATTTAATCTGTGTTTAAATGGGGCGACACAGGATTCTTCCAGCTAATTGCAGCAAAGGCAGTTTCACACAGTAATTGCACTGGATGGGACGATGGAGAATAAAGTTTTTCTGGAAAACAAATATAACATAAATCCATAGAATTTTTGGTCTATAGGAGGCTTTCTTAGCATCTTGTTCTGACTTACCACTTAAACTGCTGGGTGACTACTTAAAATTCATTTCCCTTATAGACAGGAAATTTCAACTATAGTATCATGTACACCTTTGTCTGGAAGTTTGATCTTCATAGGGATGTTCTGTTTAGATTTCCTGGATGAGACAAAAAGCCTTTCAGTTTAAGTGCTTGACTTGGTTCTACGGTGTCTGTGTTTGATTGTTTCTCTATTGTTGTTCTCATACCTGCACTTCATTCAAACCCAGACCAGATGCCAGGAGCTGGAATCTGCCTGCTAACTTTGCCCTCTTCTTAGACTTGAAGAGAAGCCTCAGTGAGAAGGAAATTGGAAGATTAATTAATATCACTTGTTCTGGCATTAATCATTCACTCAGAAGTTGTATATAAGATGCAGTGGGATTAAATGGTCAGTGTTGGTTGAAATGTGAAGTGGATTTTTTCCAGAAGAGGTGGCGCTGTTTCAACCTCGGAAACGCTCCCGAGAGGTATTGCTTTGTGTACAAGATTCATATGCATTTTAGGAATACATCAATTATCAATCTTTTCCATTCAGGGGAAACGCTGAAAGAAGCAAATTATTCTTTTCAATTATAATATAATACAAAAGGGAACACAGTTCTCTTAAACGTTTCCCTTTTTAAGGTGTAGTCAATACCAAAGCCAGAAGGTGTCTCAGGCTGTATTCTGGAGTTTGCAGTTATCAGCTCCAGTGCCCCCAAACCAGCTTGGAGTTGTCTTGTCTGACCCTCCTGTGTAATAAATGTAGTGGAAATGCTTGTGCTCAGTGTCTCTATTAGTACGTGTTTTCCCATCCTCTGCCTGTCACTGCATTACACAAGAAATCTCCAATTCAGCCTCTAATCCTGGCAAGCATTTCTTGGACCATATCGCTTTCCTTTCACGTTGGCCAAGTTTAAAGGGGGAGAAGGAGGAGAAGAAAGATTAGGCAGCTGCTTTTGAAGCCCATCAGTGCATGCTGCATTTAGTGACAGGGGTAGGAAAGAGCAGCTTTGGTCCTCCTGTTTGCTTTTTGGATGAAGACGTCGTTATGCTTGGGGAAGAGAGATCACGTTTGCTTGCTCTTGTGATTGGTGTATTGCTTCAAGGCTACGAGGAATAAACTTCTGCTCCAAAGGAAGTTGGCAATTAAGTTTACTCTATAAAAAGAAACCTGCACTTAGGATACAGTTTCCTATTCTGAGTCAAAGCAGGGTGTCAAGTCAGAAATTCCAACCCAGCGGGTCAGGGAGGATTCCGGGACTTCTTGAATCACAACCGAAATGTGTTCACTTCCTTTTACCCTGCTGGCCCAAGTCCCACTGGGATTACTACTCGGAATTATTTTCTTCAAGTCCCTGTGTGCCTGGTGCTTAAGGAGAATATGTACTGTGTTTTCCCAACACTGTAGCTTCTCTCCTGTCTGAAGTGACTACTCTTATTTCTCCTCTACATACTGTGCCCACGACCAGTTTCCCCCCCTCCTATTTAGATTTATTTGTACCTAAATGACAGGAGATGCTGAACTCTAACTTAAACTGATGAAAAGAACTGCTCTTGCTGTTTCCAGTGTCCTTGCCACGGTATTTCACTTGTAAAAGAAAAACACTAATGAAATTGTAAGTTATTTGGGTAGAGATTTTATTCCATCCTTATTCTGTCATTAGCATTGTCTTGAGAAGGACACACAGCATTTTAAATTAAGATTATTTTTTTTCTCCTTTAAAAAAAGCTTAAGTATGCACTTTGCTTCCATACCAGCACATTCACAATAAAGACAGTGCACAAAACGTGGCGGTTTCTTCTGTACTGACTGTGATTACGGGGACCTGTTTGTATCAGGAACTTTTCTCACCTAGCTTGCTCTGGTTTATATGCTTGGCAATCTAGGTTGTCATTCTTAAGTGGTACCAACTCCCAAATATAAGGTCACAAAAACAGTATGAGAAAGCATAAATTAGATATACTATATGTAACATCTGGTTCTGCGATACTTTATGATGTGAAGAAGTGAACATTTCAAACTTACCTGGAAAGAAGGCAAAATGAAAAAGGAGTGAATCTCTTGTAACGTAGAATAGCTGAAATTTGATGAAATGAAGCTAGTAGGACATCCTTACCTGGGTGGTTTTACCGAGTTTGATCATTTATTGTATCCCATCCTCCTGCTTTTCTTTCCCCCAAGGGTACATTAAATGAACTGACGACATGATTTCTTTCTCTTCGCCACGGATATAATGCTCAAATGTAAAGATAATGCAGTAATTAGCAAAGACAATAGGCACCTAAAAAAGAGAAGAAAATCTAAATGGTGAAATAACATTAGAAAGGAAATTACCTCGTAGGTAAGTGAAATTCATGAGATGAGCAAATTCACTGATGTTTTAGTGGTTCTGTGGATCAAAGAGCGTGTGTTTGTGAAGTGCCTTACATGATGTCATTAGGTAAAGAACTAAGTGGTGAAACAAGGCAAAATACGTCTGGGCCTTAATCATTAGGCTTTAATCATTCTCCTTCTCTTTCGCCCGATGTATCTTTCACTCTGCTGCACACTGGACTATCATCAAAGGATGGGTGGAGAACGCTCCACCTAGAACACCCTGTAATTTAGTAGTTAGGTCATTTTCCTGGGAGATGTGGGTTTGACCCTCCTTCGGCAGGTGTCTCCCATGTCCTTGTTGTATTAAAAGGGGACATCACCCCAGCATTTTAACATTTTCTGGAAGGATGGTCTTAGGTACCTAAACTTGAGGAGAACACTCTTGGCTGGGGATCCAGCTCTGTTGGAGGTGAGAAAAGGTGGCTGTGGAGGTCAGCAGTTCATAGCTGAGAACCAAGAGGAATACAGCCTTGCTGAAGTAAGAGGCTTCATCCCTGTGCTTCCGTACGGCGTTTTCCAGTGGGCTGGGCTAGGAGCAGCACGTTGTCTTGCTGAGGAGCCAAACTTTCCTCGTGAGCATATGTGCTGCACACCATTCTGGGGCAACAGTGCCTTCCTTTGGACGGCACGATGCATCAATCTACATACACCGTGAATCCGTCCCTCCGTTCTTTTCCCGTCAGATTCACGCCTCTGATAGCTCTCAGGTTCAGACCAAACTAACAAAATATGGTGTTGGATTCGTGCCATCACCTCAAGCTCTTGATCCTTCTCTGCTTTTTAACAGGATGGTATGAAGCGGTCAGGAATCAAAGGCATGATGCTAGGTTGACTTGGCACGTGTATAAAGGACAGAGCGTTGGGATGATGGAGAATCTAGCCTTTATTTTTCCTCCGTCTAGATCAAAAATTCAATGCCGTGCTGCAAAGCCTATCTCAAGCCCTATCACCACTATCTCACCACATTCAAGGTGGTGGCAGTTGTTCTCCTTTCTTACTTCTCCTCTGCTGTGCAATAGCCTGTGAGACTCCAGGCTGTGCAGGCGAGCAGGGACTGGCGGTCTGTCCTTTGCTGCTTTTACTCAAACACGGGCAGGTTATTTTAGACGGCGATTCCTTCGCAGGAGAAACAATGAACTGTACGAATCAAACGTTCTCACAGCGGGGGAAAGCTATCGTTTTGCAATGAAGGGGAGCAGGAAAACATTAAAGACAATGTAGTAATAACAGACAGGGAAGAAAGAGAGAGATGGGGTAGAAGGTAGCAAGGTGGTGGGTAGAGCACACAAGCTAAACGGGAAAAATTAGATGAGGAAAGGAATGTGAAAAAATGGGAAGGTAAAGGCTGAGAAATCTGTCTTGCCAGGTAAGCAAGCTGTGTTTGGGAAATGGGAAGGTCAGACCTGGTGACTGACCTCTGATGAAGCACATTATGTATTTTCCCAACACCTTAGTAATAGTAAAGAAATGACATTGTATCATGGTCTGAGGAATGGATGCTTCTAACATTGATTTCTAGCACCCTGTCTTGCTGCTGTAGCTGCCACGACACCTTAGTCCCCGCAACAGCACCCACCAATGCTCTGTCCTGCAGGGAGCTGTGGGTGCCCTACAGTCCCTGTCCTCCACAGGGCAGGACAAGTTTCTGCTGGTTCCCAGCTGAATCTCTGCTCGACTCATTTGTGTCTTTTAAGTGCATGTTTCTTTTATCTGAGGCACTCTTCCAGAGGTGAAAGGAAAGGTTTGGTGTCCAGCACTTAGAACATAATTGAAATTTCATGGCTTGAGGCTTTCATGTAATTTGTTCAAGGAGTTTAAGGCATGTGGCCAAACGCACAGCTGATCTGTGCTTTGGTTGTACAAATGTCCCTGTATTGAAACCTGGAGAGAGGTTTTTTCTCCCCTATTTTGATGCTGGAAACTACTTTTAAGTCTGTGTCTGACAGATGTTCGCAGCGGCCCTTCCCTGTATCCCGAGACAGACGTGCAGCTGGTTGTGGGCTGGGGTGGCCATGCTGCAGAACCCCCAAACCAACTGCATATTTCCCAAAGGCAAAGCTCAAAGCCTCACGGTCCGTGGGCCCGTTTTTGTGGTGAGCTCCCGTGGTGCAGGATCAGACAGGCAGCAGAGCTCCACAGAGATACCAATGCACGTACCTAACAACACCTCTCCCGCTGGGCGCTACTCGCCTTTCTCCCTCCTTTGCAGCACATTTGCCTTCCCCGTGTCCTTTATTTGGGCACAAAGTCTCTTATACCTGCAGTCCATAACTCCTGCAGAGGAGAGCCTTTTTTTGCCTCCTGGACATGAAGGTGTAATGTCCCATTTCACAGCCACAGCTTCACTGCTCTGAACACCCACGGGTGACACTGCCACGGTGCCCTGGCTCCAGGAGAAACCCACGGCCCCCGGGCGACTCCTCGTTTCCCTGCCGCGCTACCCAAGCCGCTTTCAGACACGGCAAATTCGTACCGCGTGGTGTCATCTCGCAGGCTCTGCCAACGAATGCAAATGGCATAAAGAGCATGTGGAACAGATGGAATGAGACATGCACGTAAAGAATTAAAGTATTTGTGAGGGAATCTGGCAAGGATATCGGAATGCTTCAAGCGCCGCGTACGGGGGTGGAGGGAAGGAGACCGGGCTGAGTTGTGGGGGCCTGTGTGCTGGTGCTCCAGTTTTGCAGAAACAATATGTGACCTATTTTTGTAACCGTGCTAAACGCGGCAACAAGGTGTCCTTTTCGCCCAGCTTCCTTCAGGAAGCTTGACAGCTTCTTCAGGTGGAGAAAAGGCTTTCTTGAGGAAGAACGGCGAGTCGTCTGATTTTTCACCACAAATATTAGAGCAAATGAAGGATAGAAAAGAGAAAAAAGAAGGCACGGGTGGGAATGGGGTGACTTGGTCAGTCAGTAACTGCACGGACCTGTGCTCCATGCGAGTAAGAGCTGAACAAAGCAGCTGCTCAAGTGACTTACCTGAAATGACTTAGGGTTTTAATTCTAAAACAGCCTCATGTCTTGGCTTAGTCTAGTTATTTGGAAGGCGACTTTTTAGGAGACGCACACACAAAGAGTGAGGTTTTTTGAGTGGCTCATCAGATAGGAAAGGACCAGGAAGAAATCTTGTGCAGAAGTGACAAAGAAAAGCCGCTGGAAAATGGAATGGAAAGCAATGAGCTGCCTCATCACGATGGGCTTCTGCAGACCCTTTCCTTCTGCAATTCCTCCAAGCAAACTTGGGGACGAACGTTTTTGATCAGCTCACTGCACAACCTTTTTCTCAGAAGGTGCATCTGGAACAATGGTAGCTTGGATTTGCTTTGAGCGTGGTCATGCAGGGACCTGCTTGATCTGCTGCATGCCACTGGTGACACCTTCGCACAGATTACGGTGACATCCCAATCTTCAATCCAATTTTGTCATCTTCAGACTTCCCGTCTCCGAGAGGGGAGATAGAAGCCCCTAAGTCTGTGGGTAAACGTTCTGTTCACTGCTCAGACAAAAGATCTGAATTCATATACATGAAAGGAAGGTTTCTGCCAGCCACAGGGAAAGCAGATGTATTAACGGAGAAGATCTTGGAAAGAAAAGAGTGACACTTAGTTGAGCGATGCAGACTAGCAGTTGTAGGAAAAGGTAACCCCTGGTGCTTTTCATTAAATCACTAACACAGCTTCTGCTGCTGCTGCTGGACTTTAAAGGAAGCCCACATACAGGTAGTTTGTCCGGCAAAGAAATCCTGGAACAACAACATGAATAGAAGAGACAAGTTAGGTTTCTTTTGATAATCGTAAGGGCTCAAATTACCTTCCTTTCCATCCCCAAAGGGGGCATAAATACTTCATTTACGAGATTGTTTGTGCATGACTAATCTATTCTACTTGCTAATTGTAATGACTAATGCGTGTTACAAGGCAAATATTAGCCTGTAATAATACCTGAACAAGTAGATTTATAAGCGTTAAGCAAAAATACAAATAATTAGCAGAAGCTGACTGGTATTATCTGCTAATTAACTGTAAAGACACTTTCTATTTGTAAGAAAAGGGCCGAAGATTTCTTGAGAAGCTGTGGAAATAACTAGGCCAAGCTACTGTTCCCTTGGAAAAAAAAAAAAAAGGCAGTGGTCAGGTAATATTTAATTTTCCTGGGAGCTGAATTCAGTCATACTTCCCTCGCTGACGTCAGTGCAAGAAAAGCACTTTTAGCCTGTTCCTACCTGCTGAGACCATATGTCCACTGGGAAGAATTTGGCAGACATCTCCGAGTAGAAGTAATTACAAGAGACAGGAGCGGTGCGGATAGCGCAGCTCAGGAGTTATTTCTGCACTGCCCAACTAACTGACCACTGCTCACAGGCACTGGTCAGAAGGAATGGGGTTTCCCAGTATGAGGTTTGCTATGGAGGACAGTTCTGACTTGGGCTGTTGTGCTTTGTTTAAACAGAACGTGAAAACTGCAGAGAGGTTCCAAGTGCTTCCTTACAAATGGGCTCTCTTTCAATGAGGTGGAACATCGTAATCGTTATGGAATGCATCTCAAATTTTTTGCAGTTGATTTGACACAAATAATACCAAAGTGATTTTCTGACTCTTGAGATGCAAAGTTTGTGTCCAGGTTAGAGCTCCACAGCTCGTATTCTATTAGAAAATGGGATTTAAAGGGCCTCTCTGGACTCTGATAGGTCCCCAAGTCATGTCTGAGTGCTCACGGGCACCTCCAGTGCTCCTCACAGGAACCTCCAGGCTCACCTCCAGTGAACTGTACCCCTCTTGCCCGAGGGGCACCATTTGAATATTGATTCCCACCCCCTGCCAGAATATCCTTGGTAGAAAGCTAGCTGGTTAATCACCATCTGCAGCGTACGGGCAGCGGGCGTGATTAGAGAATTTGACCTCAAGTGTTGGCCTCTGACTGAGCAAGTGTGACACGTAAGGACGTGGTCTCTGAAAATCAATGAACGTTGCCTCCCGGCTTCAAAGTTACAAATTGGATTGTGGCTCCTAAGTAATATCATTACTGCAAAAACAGTGTCCTCGAGTAACTTTTTATGATAAGAATATAATCCTTCACTTAAAATCTGTGAGTATTACCTAAAATATTTGACCTATATTACAGACAGTCATCCAGAAGCCAGTTGGCTTGCCTAAAACCACAAAGTGCACCGAGGCTCATGCTGGAAAACGTTCCCCAGCTCTCACGCTCCTGATTCCTTCAGCTTTGACACCTTCCAGGTTTGTAACATTCCCATAATGGCACACACTGAGAAGCGGGCCGGGGAGCCTCCCCTTTTGGCAGGTACCCCACGAACCTGGGAGCGGTGTGCCTAACTCTTCTCCTGCTAATAATGACCCCCCCAGACTGTGGCCTGGGAAGGTGCTCAGCCTGCAGCTCAGCGCTCTGCCTCCTGGTGAGCCTTAGTAAAGCTTTAGTGTATTTGGAATGGTAAACAACGGCAAAACGCTGCGTTAGGGGTGTTTGTACAGCCCGTCATCCTGCCGTGGTATTAAAAGAGCAACCTAGAGATTCAGTAGAATAATTACACCTAAATTCCACAGTTCACTCAAACTATACAGATATGATTTTAGTTTAGATTTTACACAAAAATATTCCATCCAGATACGAATTTGGAACACCAGCTGGGTTTTTTTTGTCAAATATTGTATTAGCTTGGAGTTCTCGAATAGAATTTAGAGGCTGCAGCGTGCTGTGACTTGTAGCTTTGTCGGTCATTTAAAAAAATCTATGTTCACAACATTCACTATACTTCTACCCAAAATAAACCCACATTTCAGAGTAAGTTGGTGTCCTTAAAGCCCCAGCAAATGCGAAATAATCAGCAAGTACAAACATTACTTCTTTCCTAATAGGAATAGAAGGGTTTGTTTAAATCAACAGAGTTGATCTTTGCCCAAGTTAGGTCCATGTCATCCCTGATTAGACTGGAACCGGATCAGCCACAGCTTCAGAAAAGAGAGTTGCTCTTACCAACTACTGCAGCCTCGTAGCCAGAGAGGGCAAGGCCAGCTCCTCGGTCTAGACCAGAAAGCACGCTCTGGTGGTGACCAGCTCATTGGTATTCTCTCTGTCTGGCTTTGCAAATCCGTTCAGGTTCTTAATTGATCTTTTGCATGAGCCCTCAGTCAGAATTATCAGCCGAGCTGATACACAGGTATCGGTTATGTCCCGTGTCTTAAATGAGGCCAAGAGGCTTCAGTCTCCACATAGGAAAACAATAGCTATCACCACGTAACTCTTTTCTTCACATGTTAGGGAAACACAACCGTTTCAGATTCTCCCTGAAGTGAGTGTCAGAAAACCCCAAAAAAGCAATACTCACCAGAAGGATGCACAGGTACCTCAAAGCTTGCCTAGCAGTCGGAAAGAGAGGTGGCCTTTAAACAAACATTGCAAGCCGTGGCTGGTTTCTTGAGTGATCAAGAAAGCAGTTGATTAAATCAAAAGCAGTTGAAATATTTCATTATATATGCGTATAATTTCTTATAAGGCAAATATTTTAATTTTTGGTAGGAGGAGTGGTTGTAAAATAGGATTTGCTCTGTAATTCCTTTTAAAATTGGCTTGTGACACCCTAGAATCTCAGAGAAATGAGTTGTTTCATTTAAACAGAGCTTGAAAACAGGGATGTCAACACAGGGCATCTATGAAAGTCTTATGATCTAATTCTTTTCTTCCTCCCCATACTTTCAGCAGAAGCTTTACAAACATTTATCTGCAGCTGATGGATCACTGAATCCTTACAGCTGAAAAAAATGAACATCAAAGACGCTCAGTAAATTATTTTAATGGTCGTATCTTTCACAGAGTGAGCTTCACCTCTCTTATGTTTTGTTTTCTGTAAAAATATAGTTTCCATGTGCTTTAAAGGCAGAATTAGCTACAGCTTACTATTTGCTCAGATTTACATTTCTTATAACTGAGCTGTAAGTGAACCTGACAGTTTTGTGGCCAAAGGGAAGTCCTGATACTGAGGTTCCAGAACAAAAGGGCCTTAATGAGGTCAGAGTGGTAACAGAATGTAAAACAGAACGTTGCTTATTCAATCTCATTATTACTGATGAGCCTCCAGTGAGTCTTCAGTAGTTGTTCAGACTCTCAGTTTGGCGTGGGGTGGGAGGAAGCAAAGACAGGAGCAAGAACAGGCATAAACCATGAGCACTACAGAGATTATTGAAAACAGTGAGACACGTGTGCCTGCTCAGAGTGAAATCCACGGACGAAGCCTCTGCGTTTATCAGGACACCTATTGCTGACCAGCCTGCTTGGTTTTTAGAGGAGTTATTTTCCAAGATACGAGTCTGAACCTTAATGTCTCTTTCAACGCTGAAGTCCATCACAGCAGCATCTCCTTCAAACTGCTTTCTGTCCATCTCATGAACGCCCAGTGACTCCTCGTTTTGTTCAGCAGGACCCGCTCTGCACCCGTTTTCAGATCCCAGATTTGTTGGATGTTTTGTTCTCCCATGTTTGCAATGTAACCTTTCAGCCTCAGAAATGTAAAAGTGCAAAATGTGGGAGTGCAACAATAAGATATACTTGTAATGGTAAGGAAAATGGACAGGAGGAAGGAGAGGAAAGGTTGGTAATTCAATTTTAACAGTGCGTACAAGGACTTGAATGTGAATGATGGGTGGATGTACCACGAAATATTAGAAATTATCCCTTACAAAGAAGCTGAACACTGGTTATTAAAGGTCTGAAGTTCTAGAACTGCTGTCTGGAAAGAGTTCATCCTAACTTTTCCGACTATGGTAACTGTTTCCATATATAAGCATGTGGAATTGCTCTAGCCAAGGCTTTGATAACATGGGTACTCTGTTCCTCTCTCTTCTGAAGGATCCGGCTTTGCTTTCTTCCAGCACTGTGTGAAAGTGGTTACACCAGAGCACAAGCAAAAAAAAATCAGTTGTAAGGACCTGTGCAAGTCAACTCTCAGGGAGCTTTTATTCTCTTGTAACTGCAGGATCAGGTCCCAAGCGTAATTCCATGGCATCAGTAGGAAAGCAAAATACCATCTAACTGGGAGTTATCAGCTCCTTTTTCTAGATCATAACGATAATGTAATATTTTAAATACAAATCTATTTGTTGGGGGTTTTTTTTTAAGTTTCTTCATAGTACTTCACTTTGCAAGATTGTGCAATTCATTGAGTGAACTTAAAACTACAGCTGGGAAATTGCACCGTTTGCAACAAGAGGAACAATAACCGTACAAAAGAAAGGATGAATGTTTGAAGAGGGCAGAGTTGGAAGATAACAGAAGGCAAAGAGAGAAATAGCTACACGAGTCCAGGCTCTGGTCAGTGGTGGTTGGTAAGCACAGAATTTTATTCATCTTTTTGTAACAGAACTTGAGCATGGCTTAAAAACCAAACAAAACAACAAAACAATACAAACCCAAAACAAACGAAAAAAATAAACCACCAAAAAAAAAAAAAAAATCCCAAAGATTTATTGGGACTTAAACCAGAAACTTCATCTTTTTCTTGCCATGTTAAAGACAAGTGATTTTTAGAATGAAAACCCGATTTTTGCAGTGATATATTCAACTTGCCATTTGGCCCTACTTTTCCTGAGCTTCGTCCAGAAAGGCCACGCTGTCCCTGGCAGGTTTGTTTTTTGTTTTCTCTTTTGCTTTTAAGCTGCAAAGTAAACTTTGTAAGCTTGGCAGGAGGAGTCCGTATGTATTTCAGGGCAATATTTTGCAATTCTTGTTTTTACAGCCATAAACACCTTCTAATGCCAAAGGGGAAGAGGACTTCGATCCAGATAAAATAAGGTTCTTAAACACTGAAAACTGTACTCAGATTTATGGGCCAATTTTAATATCTGAGCTCCCATGCCAAAAGCTGCACATTCCACATGTGCAGCACGGGGTGTTGCCTGACTGGCTGCTTCCAAGGTCAGAGCACTTCAAGCTACATCACCCATCCAGAGTTACCCTACAATCCATTGCAATAAATAAGCTTGGAGTTTTGTTCTCAGAATGTGTTCGCCAAATGTTATTTCCATATTTACTTTGCCTTTTAGCCTTAAATCTTTTCAAATTTTTTTTTTCCCTTTGTACTATTTTTATCCTGTATCTTATTTAACACCTTTTAATAAGCTGAATTCTTACCAAGCGAGCACAACAACATCTGAAAGATGAAATCTATCTCTTTGATGGTATGAAACCATGACCCAACAGGCCCATCCTCTGCCTGGAGGGCAGTAGGAGCTTCATGTTAGATTATTAAATCCTTTAGAAACTCAGGTATGTTTATTCATCATGCAGGCTATCTAGCCAACATCACAATTCTCTTTTGAGTGCAAAAATAATTTGGAATTAAAAGGTATTTGCCATTTTGCTCTGCCTAAATCACGCTCCCTTTTTATCCCTGAATGGTTTCAGTTGTCATTTGCTTCTTTCTGGTTTTCCTAATAGCTCATTTGCTGTGGTTCTACAGAATATTGAAATGAGAGTCTGCAGTGGTGTCTCGCAGAAAGCAGCAGGGCATGCTGGTGCACAAAACCCATCCTCACTGCCAGCTGCAAATAAACACCTTCCTTTGTCTTCCTTTGGTGGCTGCCTTGGCAGGGTCTCGCTGGCCAGTTCCCTCTGTACTGACGTTTACTCCACGCACACCTTTGGTTCTCGAAGCCCCCTGTGACACCCAGAGCATCCCCCATTTTTTGTTTGAAAAAGGGAAACTTTGCTACCACGGCAATTGACTGTCAAATGGGATGGAGCATCTCGCACTGCCTAAAGCTCTGTTGTTTAATCTTATCTACTGCTGCTTTCAACAACTTTCATTTTTAGCATTACATTTTCTTGAAAGTAACGGTTTGCATTTTGCTATTTGCCTCATCCCTACCAGTTACACCTGAAATGCCATCTAAATATCACTGTGATGTAGGAAAGAAATCAATCTACTCTGCTCCTGAACTGCTTTTGTCCTTCCATCCAAAGCCGCGTTTCTAGAGCCCGTCTCCGTCTTTCCTCGTGTTGGTTGCTGGCAATCTAAACTCCACACGGCCAAATGTAGCCATTCTTTTTGCCTGACTCCCTCACACTTCTGTCACTAGAGCAGGCACCGTGCTCCTAGCATGAGTCTTTCTAGCGCGTCGGGCACCTTTGACGCAACGCCTTCCTTTCTTTCGCTGCTCGTTCCTCTGTTCGTACCGCTCCTCACCGCTCTCACTCAGCTCCCGCTGCTGCTTCATCCATAACAGCAAGAGGTGACCTTTTCTCTTTCTAGACAGTAAAAGACCTTGTCTAGACTCCTCTTGCCCGCCACCGCTTCCTCTCCTGCCTCTCTTCTATCTTTCACAACCCAGAGAACAAGGAGCTGCTAAGATAATTGGTCTGTTTTTTGATAAAAACATCGGAGCGCTTTCTTTTAACTCCACGTACAGCTTTATGTCTGCTTCACCAGACTAAGCTTAAATGTCTCATTCTTGTCATTGTGACTCACTTATTAACTTGAACTTTTTCTCTTTCCACTTTCCTCACAATATGACCTTCAGTTAATTTAAGTCCTCTACAACAATTTGCAGATTTCTTTCAGTGTTATCTTGTAGGTGGGAAAACTTCCCCAAATTGGCTTTCCAGGTCATTAATCTTTCCTCAAACTGTTCCTTAATAGCTACCATCAGTATAGTATTCCTATGAGCAAAAAAAATAATTTTCAGGGAACTTTCACATGTGTAACTCTCAAGAGATACGTTGAAACATTGACCTCTGCTGTGTATGTGCTTTTCTGACACCTCCCCCCCCCAGTCCTGACCCCAAAACAGTCGTGCCTTGTGAGAAGCTTGTTCGTCTAAGTGGTCCCAGTGACATCAACAGATTTAGTCAACTGAAGCTATTTATTTGTGAAAGGCATTTGCAAAATCCCTGCAGTATAACTGCTGTGGGGTCTAGCATCACATCTGGCAGCAGCCTACATTTGGTCTTCTCTTCATCCTGGAGAAGGAAAAGAAACAGAAACTCTGTGCAGTCCCAGCAGACCATCCCTGCTGCTGCGGCTCGTCAGAGGACAATGCTGAGCTACTGATGAATGGGAGCGCTATAAACATCTCGGGCAGCATCAGCTGGGAAGGTTTGGTGTCATCTGGGCTGTTTGCCTTGCTTTTATGCACCATAAAATAGTCTGCTTTAGTAATTTTGATTAAAAATACGGTTTCGATAGCTCTCACTCTAGATAGGGATGGCTGTAAACAGCCTGCGCGGATCTATCTTGCAGTATTTATTGATAATGATGGTGAGCAAGGATGACTAATTCAAAGTCTAATCACTGACAGGACTTAAACGATGGGCCTCATGAGCAACTTCTCTACAAATAAATCTTTGACTTGGGTATTTATTATCCTCTTAGATAGAAGTACCTGTCCCTTCAGAAAAATCAATATCTTGTTTTAAAACTCGGGTAATTTTTTACCTTTAGTAGGAATAAATAAACTTAGCAATGTAGCCATTCCTGTATCTTAATACAATTCAAATTACAATGTTAGTCTACAGACAACCTGTAGATCTTTTATGTTTTTGTAAAAAAAAATGAATTAAAAGTATGGATTTAAAAACTGTATGGATTTAACATATGAAAGTTTTATTATTATTTTTTATGTTAAAATCAGATGCTGTTAATTTCGTACTAGTGAACTAGTAAGAGAAATTCTGAACTAAATTCTGAACTAGTTTGTTTTTTTCTGTTAGCTTTTTTTATTTTCCTCTTAAGTCTTCAATTTGGGGAAGTAAAGGTTTTTGTTTTAAAACCAAAATCTTATTTGTAAACACTTGAACAAAAAAAAATGTAATTACTGGATGAATTAAAAGACACTGAAGAAATTAATGCAACCTCCTATAAAGTAGACATTAAGACCACTGAAAACATATCTGAAACGGGGCTGTTCATCTACACTGTATCACAAAAACATGCAACAACCAACTACGTAAATCCTGGACAAAGGACTTCTAAAATCCATCAGGTTTTAGTAATCCTTAATGAAATGAGGAACTTGAGTAGAATTTATTTAAGAGCAACTCAAGAGCAGAGGGGGGGATACACAAACATATTTTTATTTGTTGTTGCTTTTTGATACGTGGAATAGTTAAGGACCATTTGCTTGTACTATATTCATACTTTGTGTTTCCTGGCATTCTCCCCCACCTTGTCCTTTCCATTACTTGGGTATTGTAGGCATCTGGAGGGGGAAGTTGAGAGACCAGTAAAAATGACACTTGATTAAATTAGACACAGGACAATCATTACTTACGCTGTGAAAGTTGGAATTTGTGCTAGGGAATAAACATAATGTCTAACTTAAATGCGTGTAAAAATATGTTCTACCTAGAAATGAGTTGCCTTTGACAGGAAATGTCACACACGGCTTCTTGCTGACGCTGACAAAACTTGGCTGAACTCCAGTTCTGCTGCTGGGGTAAGAAGGGCCAAGATCTCCACAGCCAGAGTTGGGAGAGCCCTGTCTGGATCCAGTGCCCAAGCCAGCTGTGCTCCTCAAGTCATGTTCTTTTCGTGCATCAGAAATACTTGAAAGCACAGCGGAATGGTCGAACTTTGAGACAATATAAAGCCAAGCAACTGATTGACATTCTAGCTTTGCTTCAGCCTCCTGACATCTTTGTTTCTTCCTCCATGTTTAGTTTGAAGCATAAGCAACACCTGCTGGTGAAAACAAAGTCTACGAAACTGCTGAGCCATCCTCCTGGAAGAACTGGTTTGATCATTACTGTAAGCTCTGGGTAAGTTATTCTAGAATAAAATAAGCTTGCCTATCGCTGTTTGGGCTGATTTTGTAAGGGCAGGTAACTGGCTTCTTCCCAGGGAGCTTATCAGCTCTGGACAGTGAAGGCAAAGTGTGACCCAGATGTTCTCCAGGAGCCCAGAAACTTTTTTTCTGTGTCTGAGTTTTGGAATTGCAGCTTGCAAGTTAATACCTTGGCAGAATTAAGAAGTTGCTGTATCTGCCACTAAAGAAAAATAGTTAAACAGAAAACCCAATGTTATTGTTCATGTTCATTGAGCAATTTTTTTAAAGATGTAAAAGAAAACAGGGAATAAAACTTGAATACCCAGAGTTGGGAAACATGTTCCACCACATACCATCCAGGGTAATTATGCCTGAGCAAGTGTCACTTGTCTATGATATCTGCAAGTGGAACAATCTCTGGTTTAAGTAACGCTATTGCCAGAAGACAGCAAGGGAACTTTCCTAGGTCGGTACTGTGACCTGGACCATTAGAAAGATTTCTCATGCCTGAGATCCCTGAACATAGTATGAAGTCAAGTCACTGGCAAACTAGTTAGAGACGCTGTCTTTTTTTCAGTTTGAAAACAAAATGAACTTTGCAATGTAGGGATGTGGTCAAAATGTTTGACTGGTAGCCTGTCACAAATGTGAGCAGCAAGACTTGGACTTCAGAACACTGACCCAGTAGAGGTAATTTAATTACACTACAAGATTTTTAATGTAAAGAGTAGTTAACATTCATCAGAATCCTGAAAAATGGCCAAAGCAACAGGGTGTGAGTATATTAATATTTCTCCCTGTGAAAATGGATCTGAATCATGTGTTAGACCCCACATTTTCATGAGAAAATCAAGCATAATAAGTCATCTCTACTAGGAAGATCCAGAAGAGGAATGCTGACAACTGGAGATACCATTTGGAGGGTAAGCAGCATATGGAAGAAGCATGAATTCTGCAGTGTCTAGTTCTGCACGGTATCGTTAGCTTTCTCCAGGCTGAGTAATAATGGGATTCTCAGCTCCAAAATATTTCTATAACAAGAACATCATTTTTTCATGATTAAGGGAAGTTCTTTCTTTCCCTAAATGCAATGGATACTTCATCAGTGGGCTTGTTGTACCCTAGGTGTCGTTTCGTGACAGGACAGGTGACTGAAGCTGCAGTGTACTTGCTGTGTGAAAGCAGGAGGATATGTTTTTTGGTTGGTTAATACAAATTTAGAAGTGTCAGATTGTGTTTTCTGTTTATAAGACTCGTTGCCAAAAGGAAGGGGAGTAATACGGTCCAAAGTACTCCCCTGATTCTGGATTACCAGGCTGCAGGAAGCAATTTCTAGGCTACGGCAGCTTGGCTACTTTGTCAGCTCTGCTTCTTACCAGCCTGGGGTTTTTATGGCATCTTTGTGCCGCTTTGAACCTCCTCGGTGACCTGAATGAGGATAAAATTCTCTCCCTGGGGCGAGTCTTGTCTTTCTAATAGGTGTAGAGCAATAAATAAATAGCAGTTGTTACCGAATGTGAATATTTAATTTGTGCTTGAATACACTTTTCCTCTCACCAATATAGGCCCAGGCTTTGCAGGATGGAATTCCTGTTTGGTGTGACAGCGAAGGGAGCGGGATGTGATGGATTGGGTTTGTCAGATGAGGAATGCACGTGGTGAGAACACTGGTCTTGGTGGGAATTTTCTTTTGGCTTAAATTCTATCTATCGCTCTGCGTACGTAATTGAGCTAAATGGCTGTGATCCTGGTTTGTGTTAGAGAGTTGGGACTATGAGGTAAGTCCAAACATACTCCATTCAGTCATTAGAATAGATGCTAATCTCCATTTATTACAAAGAAAAGTAAATTGCAAAAAAGATGCCTAACTAAGATTAAAATCTCAATAAGGAAAGCTGCCACTGAGCACAGAGTGAGAACTTTTTCCACTGAGATCATTGAAAACGTGTGACATTTCTGGAGTGAAGCTTAAGCTGAATTGCTAAATAATCACCTTTTAAGCAGCAATATTTGCTTTCTGCGACCCGTGGAACACTCCTGTGAGTGTGAAGCTCAAGGCAGCTGAGCTTTCACCTGCCTGAGCAGGCCAGGGTCCCACTCGGTAGAATCAAAGAGGAGCTACAAACAGTGAAAAAAATGTTACAAATTACCTATTTTAAACAAGGTATTTAATACCTTGTTGTGTCTGTCCTTTCTTCTTTTCCGGACCAGGACTGTTACATGGATGACTTCCATTTCTTTACTGAACTCGGGTATTTTCGAGTCCCTTTTGTAAAGCTGTTCCCAACGCCTTCAAGAGCCGTTCCCGCTGAACCGGTGCGGGACTGTTCTGGAGTTAGCCAAGCTGCGTCTCATGAGCTCTGCAGCACTCGGGGCTGAACTTGACTTTTCCCGGGGCGCTTTTGGGGGGCTGCCCTCACGTCGAGACGGGAAGGGCCACGTTGCGAAGCCGGCTCCGAACCAGGGCGCCCATCCGGGGGCTCTGCCAGAGCCCCTCGGGTGCTCGGCGCTGGCGAAGCGAAGCGCAGGGGCGAAGCGCTGCGGAGCAACAGATGGGAGCGGGCTCGGCCACGGCCGACGGCTCCGCTCCGCCCCGAACAACTTCTTTCGAACACCGTTTTCTGGCGGCGAGAGCCCCCGAGCCGAGGCGGGGAGGGCAGCAGAGCCCCCGGGCCGCAGCGACAGCAACCGGAAAGTTCGCCCGGTCCCAGGAGGCGGAGGGGCTGGCCCCGCTCGC
>JANVCC010000105.1:3071883-3149357 GCA_025345505.1 Todiramphus chloris collaris | reverse complement strand
CCGCGCTCCCCCGCTCCGCGCGGGCCGGCCCGCGGCTGCCGCCCCGGCCAGCACCGAGGGGTGCCCGCTGCTCCTGCCCCCGCGCCGGGACCGGCTCCTCAGACATGCCCCGCTCTGGCGGCCGGGCTCGCCGAGGATCATGACTGCGGCGGCGAACTGGGTGGCGAACGGGGCCAGCCTGGAGGACTGTCACTCGAACCTCTTCTCGCTGGTGAGTGCCCCGCGGGCGGGGAAACGGCGGCGGCCGCCGCTTAACCGGGCGCTCCGCCGCGCAGCGAGTTTACGGGTTGGGTGCAGCTGCCGGGGGCTTTATAGTCGGGGCCCGTGGGGCTGCTCCTCCGCTGGCCCCTCCCCCGGCCCGGCTCCCCGTGTTTATTTTGCTCTTTAACGTGGTTTGCCGCGAGTGCGCGTCTTGCTCTCCCGGCTGCGCTCCTCTGAGTAGGAGAGCGGAGAGGCGATGGGTTGTGTGTTCCCTGCCCGCCCTGCCCTGCGTGTGCGACCATCTTCTCTGGTAAACAGGCTTTTCTCTCCGCCTCCCTTGGCACTCCGTGCCCTGTGTGCTTTGTGCCTCCCCAGCTGTGGGGTTTTTCTCTCCTTTCACAATGACAAACGCCATTTCAGCAGCGGCAAACAGTCATGTAGTGTGATCGTCTGTCGGACTTAGGCGCTGGGCTCTTGTGACTGCATGTCAGCTGTTGTTACAGCACGCTCTCCTCTTTGCATACATCCTGCTTGGGGGCAGGAGGTTAAAAAAAAACCCCAAAACAGCAACCCCCAAACCTGCTCATTTTTTCTTCTCTGAAGGAAACCAGTGTCTGAGAGCGTAGTGTGCTGGATAGCTTGTTTGCACAGATCCTGTCTGCCCATCTCACTGGTAACGGACAACTTCCTACTCGCACTGCGTGGTTTAGTGTTGCAGAAATTACGGTTTTGACTAGCTGCAGGTTTGTAGTCTAAATTTAAAACAAGAAACCGATTTGTTTCTGTGAAAGGGCAAAGTCGTTTGGCAATACCTCGATTTATTTTACCTGACACATCCAGGAACATTATCCCTTCTGGCTGGGCAGCGGCTGAGTGAGCGAGGGAACTATTTGCTCATCAAGAGCCTTCTCATGCTGCCAGGGAGAATGTCAGAGGGAAGGAGGGGCTTTTTTAGAGCACGGTATGCTATGCTATAGTTAAACCAAAAACTTGGGATGTGAGTTTGGGGGTTAGCGTGTCTGGAAGAGCTACGGTAGATGCCCCCTCCCCGCGTCAGAGCTCTGCCAGACCTGGAGGTGGGTGGATACATTCTTCTTTTTTTAATCAAAAGCAAGAGATTGTTTTTAGCTCCCTTACAGGAATCAAGTGGGGGAGGGAGAAAATGAATTAAAACTGCAAATGATCAGTCCCTTTGTTTTATGCTTTTTACCTTTTATTGCTCTGTGTTTGGTATTTTTCCTCAGGTTTTTTATGCATGGTTTTTATTCTGCTCGTGCCTCCCAAGAATCTGGGACGAGAGCTATAGTCACGCTGCTGGCAATCTGGCCCGGAGATGCTGCTGCTGCAGAGAGAACTACAATTCTTACCTTGGCTTTTAGGGAGCTGTTACACTCTATAAGTTTGTATCTCTGCTTGTGTTGGGTGGCAGCTTCTAATACTGCTAAAGACACAGCAGTGCTGCCTGTAGCGAGGTGCAGGAGTTGTTACAGTGATTTCGACTCCCCTGCTCTACCCAGTAAGAAAAATAAAGCCTAAGGATGATGGAGATGATTGTCTGTGGTGGGAAGAGCAAGGGGGTGAATGGTGTGTCCCCTACAGAAGGCAGGCTGGAGGAGTTTAGTAATGGAGAACGGAGCAGCACGATTTTGAGCAGCGTAGCTTCTCCTGTCGTTGCAATCTGCAAATCTGTCGCTGGTAAAAACAATTGTTGCCATGCAATTAGCAGAAATTCTGAAGTAATTTCGTAGTAGTTGTGGTTTTGGTTTTTTCCACCACCTTACTAGACCGGGGAACTGTTAAATTTTAAATGGGTGTAGGATATCATTGAAGTAAGTTGAGCAAAACCCTTTTGCAAGTGAGTTTAATAATAATGCAGATGAGTTGAATGTGCAACCCTCTAATCTGCCAAGTAATTTTGTGGGAGGTATCCATACCTGTAATGTGGTGCTATGGATGAAACTGTGAAGTTTTTATTGTTTTCTGGCTCTACTTGCAAAAAAAGGCAGTAAAGTAGTTTTTTGAACAAAAAACAGAGTGTGTGTGCAAACGATTAAGGTGATTTCTTTTATATTTTATTTGTTAGGATCTGCTTATTGGTGAGCAGTACTGAAAGAAAATACTAACTGGAAATATGTGGCCAGTACCGTTGACCCTTTAACCTCCAATTAAGATATTAATTCCAAAATTCATAAAGTATTAGAGCTACAGTAGTCCGGATTACTAATTAGAGAAACTTTACTAATAATTTGATTTTTTCCGGTGTAACAAAATGAAAATATGCCCAAACTAAATCATCTGTTCATGGGAATTCATTCATTCTTTAGGGGGAGGTGGAACATGGGTCTTGTTTTAAGCTGACCCTGCTATTAGAAGTTGACTTTGATTCTATTTATTTATTTTTTTAAATCGCAGGCTTTGTTTTGGGTCTGAATCACAAAGAAATGTTCCCGGAAGGAATATTGCAGCTCTGAAATAGTTATAACCTGCTGTGATTCCGGTTGTTTATGTTTAAATAATATTTCTTCCCACAAACGTTTGTTTTGTTTAAGACCGAAGGTGATCTCCGTGCCCCAGAGAAGCCAGAGCTCTGTGCCGAGTCTGTCGGGGTTTGGGTTGGGTTAACAATCCATCATTCCTGGCTTATTTTTCTGTTGACTGCAGACAGTCTTTAGAGAGAGTTCAACTGTTTCTTCTGAATCTTTTAACTGAAAATAATTCCTGAAAGCTTTTTAGTAACTGTTTTTCTTTTCTCCGTGATGTCCAGAAAGTGTAGAGGCACTCAGTCAGCTTCACTCAAAATATCTCGCGTGAGGAGAAGGCACAGCCTTACGTTAAGGTTTTAAAGTTAGCTGTGAGTATCCAGGTGCTGCTGTGATCTCAGGCTGGCATAGCTGCCTCTCAGGAAGTGCCCCTCTGGCCTTAGTGCCGCCGGGGCCGTGGGCCGTGGTGTGTACTGCTCTGTGCTGAAGCAGGAACCTGATGCTGTTCTAGAAAATGGGTTAATGTTTGTACTCTTTGTCTGGCAAAAAAAAAACCAAACCAGACAACCTACACAAAGGAATCCAGAATTCAGCTCCAAGTGTAAAGCATTTCCCAGCGAGATGATACAAGAACCAGTTTGCATATTTGTCGTCAGAACACACCTCAGATAGAAACTTGTTTATACTGGCACACACGGCAGATTAATAGGCTTGCTCATTAAAAAGACACTTTCTGTCTGAAATTGCTGTTCCTAGCACAGCAGTGGAAGAAAGTACCTTTATCTGAACTCTGGTTTTGCAGTAGTCAAAATGTCTGCTGCTGCTTCTGAAAAAGAATGTCTGTTTCTGAAAGCAGCATTTACTAAGCAATTATTAAGGGCCGGTTTATTTAAATACTAATTAAGAGCTGTCTAATAACTATTTAGATACAAAATGTTCTGAGGTAATATGCTTTGTATTAAAGCTTCAGACCCAGCTGGCAAACAGTCTTCCTATGAATAATCCTTAATCATAAAAGTAGTCTTACTGAAATTAATTTGACTTTTCCTGTGAGTAAGGGTTAATCACATGACAGTGAGGGCTTGCACGGAGTAGGGAGATGTTTCCTCAGCTGCCTGGCTTAGCTGCTGTGGTGGATCCAAAGGCACAAGCCAGTCTCTGAAAATGGGGATGGAGTTGCATAATGCTTTGTGTGCTGGAGCTGGAAAAAGAGCACAGCAAAGGGCGTCAGGAGTGACCTAAAACTTGGAGTAGCTTGCTTGCGGTGAAAGATTAGATACTGTAGGAGTCTTCAGCCTGGAAAAGGCATGATTGTGTTCCTGGAAAGTGAGACCTATTTATAGAAGACTTCAGAGAAGCTGGTGTAGAGATGTTGTGAACATTTGTTTAAATGTGTTCTTACAGAAACCTGCTGCCAGGAAGGTCCGGTTAGTAGGAATTGTGTCTTTGCTTCAGTTAATATTCAAAGGCAAATTTACAAACTGTAAAGGTCATTGCTGCTGTTGCTTTTCTCAGTTCCAAACAGGAACAGAAGTTGTGGCCTTCCATCAGTGAGTTCTGTTGCTGTTTTCAGAAGGAAAGCCAAGGAAATCTGAGTTGGCATTTGAATTTTTTTCCTGATGGTTTTTCACGACATCAGAAAATGAAGAGTGCAGAGGTTACTGGTGAGGTACTTGTTGGTGTTGCATAATTTTCAGTAAAGGATTTCATAGTAAATGGTTGATTGCCCAACCAAATCCTTAAGTAGTACTAAATTAACCAGTAGTCGTTCTTGCTTATTGTATTATCATAAATGCAGTGCTCCCAGCAGTAGGGATTATGGCACGCAGGATCTTACAGCACTACACAGTACATGTCTTGCTTGTCTGAACTTTTATGTAGGTGTGAATTTACATGTGTATATACTTAAGAAATGGCATTAACCTCTCAAGTTTTCCATAAGTATTTGATTCCTTAGTTATCTTTATCCTGGATTTTATTAGGTAACAGGGTAGACGTAGAAAAATTGTTAGAAATCTTTCTTGTTTCCTGCTAATAAAAGATTATTTCAAATTTTAAATCACTTCAGGGGTAGGTTTTTCTTGTGCCTTGTCAGAGTGTCCAACAGTTTAATGATGTCTGCTAGGGTGTGAGGTTGAAGAAAGTAGACCCAGGGTTGCAGAGAGGTAGGGATGGAGCTTGCCCAGCTTTGGGAGTGGAATGAATCATTCTGTCAGGTAATTAACCCCCTCAGAATATTGCACATAGGAAACAGAATGTGCAGACCTGGTAGCTCAGCACAGAGTGTGATGAAGAATCCCAGGCTAGCCACTGAGAAATATTTCAGTGAGGTTTTCTTGAAATCCTGGTTCTCTTTTGAATGTCCATACATACTGGGGCTGTGGATCCTGCCCCAGTGGCTGAGTTCTGGTTTTGGTGACAGTGTAATCCTTTGAGATGGCTGTTGCAATCATGCATGTGAGTAAGGAAATACTCAGATATTAGGCTGATGTGTTAGAAAAAATCTGAGGTAATCACATCTTAAACATAATAATTTTCACTTGCTGTGATGCTGTCTGAAAATACCTGTTTCTGGATTTTTCTCCATTATTGGTGCAGTATTGACACTATAACCCCAGTTCTCAAAACCCTCCAGATGCATTTGATCTTGAAATTTTTTTCCCCATCTGCTTCTGAGAGCACTTCCTTATGTGAAAGAGTAAAGAAGCAACTCTTTAATCCTATATGTTGACCCTTCTTCTATTATTTTCCTTCTTGACAATGCAGTTCTTTTGAAAAAATCTGAAGAAACTGACATTTTTGAGCTTCTGGGGGGGGAGAAGTAGTGCATATAAGATGTATCTGTTGAATATATGAATGGGATTAACTTTGGTCACTGGAGGAGGAAGGAATTTTTATGGATCTTTACTTTTTTTCAAATTTCTTCCATTTTTCAAAACTGTTAGGCCTTGGGAAAGGGGAGTGTGTGTGCCAGTGCCTTCTAAATGCCAAAACCCAGTCGCTGGTTCTGGGGTGTTAGTACCCACTCAAACATCTCTGCTGGTTTGAAGCTGTCTGTACCGGGTGGGAACGCTTAGAAACTGTTGTCTCCACTGCTCCTTGATGGCTCTAGAGAATTACACACCTACAGCTTAGTATCTTTTGGGGGTTTTCTGCTTGTTTGTAACTGTGGAAAGCTACCAGTTGATGTCCGCAGACTTGCTACACTGCTGTCCTACGAAGCCTTTTCCTAAGCTCCTTTGTGGGATCCTACAGACAACCTTGTAACGCTGGAGAGGTGCTTGGGCTCTTCAGGCTGTCGCCTTTAAGGCTGCCAAATATAGTTTTCTATTCTTTCAAGCCTTTGTGTATTCATTTACTGGTCTGTGGGTGAGCGGTGCACTTTTTTGCGTAGAGCTGAGCACAGTGGGATTTGCAACTTGTTGGTGCTATAGCAGCACAAATAATATGAACAAATTCTGACTAGAAGAGTGCTTATTTTACTGTTAACTTGCCAGTTTTAAAAGAGCACGAGTGTTCAACAGCAGATGCCAAGTCGAATCCAGAAGATTTGTTTGTGGTGTATGTATCTACATGGGGGCACCCTCCTTCCTCAGACCAAACTTCTACACCGTTTTCATTTGAAGCTCTAAGTATTGCTTTAGATCCTCTTTCCCTGAGTTGCCCCAGCATCAACTGCTAGTTTCAAAGAGGAACTAGCTAACAAAAATATTCTGCACTAACAGACCTCAAAATACAACTAAAACATAGTGTTAGATTCCCTCTGCTTGCTGTTGTCAAGGGCATGCTGCAGGGATAACAAGTGATCCCAGGACTGCCAGCTTGCATGGCTTCCTGCCGTGGCTGCAGCTAGCCAGCCAGCCTGGCATCAGTATCATCACTACACTGGAAAATGATAACGGCACTGAACGTAAACCGCCTCGAGACCACTGGGTTAGTTCAGCTTTCAGATCAGGAGGGTTCTTCTTGGCCTTTTCCTTAGTAAGGGGGTGCCTGCTTTTTAGCATCTCGCCAATGTAAAAAGGTTGAAAGGGTCTTTCCTTTGGCTGGAGTACGTTCAGCTGCTGACACTCAGGCCCTACCTCGCTCTGTTTTACAAAAAAAAAAAGTTATTTCTCACTGAGTCAAGAGTGGCTGATTGCCTTTCCTGAGCAGGGCTGCAGCAGTGCGTGTGGAAGCGTGACTGGGGCTTCTAGTGGCGTTCTCGCGTTGTTTCTCTGCAAGGGGAAACTTTATTGCGTGTTGCTGTTGTATAATGTGCCCCTAGGCAGTATTTACATTTATGTGACTAACACAGATGAGCTCGAACGTACACAAAGATCAGCTTACAAAAATGCAGAAAAAGCAACAGCCTTCCAAAGTTAATTTTGAGCCTGAGATACAGCACACTTATTTCTGTATCACTTCTCCTTAGGCACTTACCTCTGCTTTCTTAGCCGGTGTTACAGTGACGTGTACTCCTCTTGTTTCTGAAAAGAAAATAGTTTTAATTACAGAGTAAAAGGCGGGGCCTTTTTTCCCCCCTCTTTACTTTTTCTTCCCTCCCCTTCACTCATATTCCATGCCTTGGTGACCCCAAAAGGATTCATACGCTCACATTTAAGCCTGGATCAGGGAACCAACCTAGTGAAAAACTTTCCCCCTTCTCACTCTCCAGCCAGCTCTTCATCCCCCTTATTCCTCCCTCTCCCCACCCAGTTTTGGCAGCAGCATGGCTTGCAGCGAGATCAAAGTGCCTGCGTAACAACACGCTTCTTCGAGAAGGAAATCTAAAGCTTGTTCAGTAAAACTTGAATTCATCTTTTCCTTTAAAAGACCTGAAAATGCTTTGCCAGTGCTTTGGTGCCTATTCTTATAGCTCCATATTTGCCCATAAAATGCAGTGTTTTGTGAGACCAGAGGATTGAAAACAACATTGAAAGGAAATCTCTTCTGCACCTACTTGACCAGGGATCGGCAACCTTCAGTTTCTTGGTGATGATGCATTGACAGCTAACAGCCAGCAGCCTCAGAGTGTGTGTTACAGTATCAGAGCAGGGCCTGTAATTCTTATCCGAGTCTGGGATTTACCAGGAAGTTTCCCAATCTAGACTACCTGCAGTCTTTTAATGTCAGGTTCTTACGAGTCTCGGTTTGTGTGTCTCCACGGCGTTACTGAATTTGTAGGCAGTTCTGTGTGAATTATGAAATCAATTTCAGGAACATCTTGTAGAGACTGTATTTAAAAAAAAAAAAAAAGTATTTTAAAGTATTTAAAAAAAAAAATTCTTTGCTGGTGGAATAGTTTAATTGGTTAAATGATTTTATTCTGAATCTGCTGGTTTCATTTTTAGCCCAGTGTTTCTGGGCTTTTTTATTATTATTTTTAATGTGTATTTTAATAAAATTTGTAGTTGAGTTCTGTGAGAGTTTCCTGCTGGCAGGAGTTGCCAGATTCTGGTCTTCACTGGAATGACAGTAAGAAACCTGGCAAGTTAAATCTACGTGACCAGCCACATAGTGGATTTGTTGACTTCTTTCTATATTAAGGAAGATTCATATGAAGGAATTCTTGAGGTGGTATTTTTCTAAAGGGCTGAGGGGTTTTGTCAGATTGCCTAATAATTTAAGCTTTATTTGATGTCACTGGTCAAGAGAGCGTTGATGTTAAAGAGCCAGGGCTGCCTGCCTGTGTTTCTGCACTGGGTGTACCTTTCTAGCCCGGAGGCTGGGCCAGGGCCCGTTTGGGCAGGCAACGTGGACATGTGTAAAAGGAGCACGTGAGCTGTTGTTGGTGTTCACCAAGGAGTCTGCTTAGATGTGGTGTACAAAAATGTCCCAGGACTGAGCTCTTAAATGCAGGGTTTTTGTATAGGGGAAGAAAAGGAACTGCATTCTTGAACACATTATGCCAAAGTTTACTCTGCTCAGCTTGTTACTTCCTTCAGCCCACCCCTTTCTTTTTTTTTTTTTTTTCTTCTTCCCATATGTCAGATTACTTGGTTTGGGAAACATCTGATAGTCCATTGTATGACTCTGATGTTTGACATTTCCTTCCTCCTTCAGTTAAAAAAAAAAAAATTTAAACAAGTTAAAAGCTGAGGGAAGAGACGATTCCTTCATTTACTTGTGGATTGGCTTATAATTCAGATCTCTTGCCGGTGACTTGTCTTGCCTTCGTTTTTCATGTGTTGTGGTACTCTTCTATACGAAGGGTTTTTTTTAATTTGGAAAATGGGCAAGTACTTTGTTTTGCTTTGTCTTTATGAAGGGGAGTTGGAAACCTGATGATTCACCCTCTTTTAGAATGTGGGAGGGATTCTTTGGCTAGCGAGTTGCACATTTGTTTGCTTTCTTCCATGTGCTATCTGAAGTATGCAGTGGTAGTCTCCATTTTTTCATCTGTTCTCAACCATCTACTGAGAAGTAAAAATATAATTGATTCTCTTTGTAACCCTTCAGCCAGTTTCTTTACAAAAACTCAGAGGTAGCTTCTAGCACTCTGTAAAATAGCATCCATAAACTGACCTGCAGAGTCATTCACTTCCTAAACCTAGGGTCTGTCAAAACAAAAAGACTCTATTCAGTCCCTTCTGTTGTCTGTCCGGGAGATGCAGTTTGCTTCCAGGCATTCTGCTGCCCAGGTTGGTGTACATTCAGCTCTGACACGGGTAAACTTTAAACTGCATTCCACTTCTTCCCCTCTTTCTCCTAAAAACACCCAAAGCAATTCAAACCCCACTGTGTCTTGTTTTTAAAGGCTTTTGTCTGCCTTGGCTTTATTGGGTAGGAATGTTCTTCAAGGACGTGGATAGGTCTGGCTTAGTAGCATCCTCTGAAACCTGGATTCCACCTCTTCAGCACCCGTTTTGTTCAGATTGGCTTTTCTGTTTCCTTTTCTCATGCGTGGTGGTAAGGCTCTAGCAGGACAACTTCCCATTCCACGTGTGCCTGTGGAACCAGCGAAGCCAGAGCGCGTGGAGGTGCTGACGTCCGCTTCGGTCACGCGCTGACCTCGGAAAATGTTGCTGCCTTCTTTCAGTTTCCTTGTATTTTTGTAGCTTGAGTATTTTTGGCTTGAAAGCATCTTTTCAAGTAATGGCTGAATCTCATCTCTCTGGCTGCTAGCCGTGCTTATCACGCTATCCTTCCAGCTCTGCCTGATGAACTTAGTTCCAGCTTTTCCAGTGAAGAGAGCTGGTGAGCCAGGCACCAGCTTGGAACCGAGTACTGAGGTTTGCTGAGTCAGCCAAGGGACTGGAGATGTGCTAACCAAAGCCCTTTGCTGAAGGTGAGAGATGTTGATGTAACTCAAAGGCATTATCTCAAAAATTCCTTTTGGTGCTGTTTGATCATGAATTCTTTTAAGAGTTCCCTGAGTGGCTGTTACTGTTTTGTTGATGGATGTTTGGTACTGACTCAGGGTGGCAGCTCTGAGAGCTATTTTGAGGGTGACTATTGATGCTGCTACTCACGTGCTGATCAAGATTTCAAAGGTGCCAGTAAGGTACCTGGCTAAGTGACGTGGCATGGGGACAGCTTTGCTGAATCAGAACAGAAATCCCATCGAGGTGTCCTCTACCTGGTGGTGGTTTGCCATGCTGGTTTTAATGCAGCATCATGGTGGTGCTTACTCATTTAACAGCTGCTGCGGTGTCAGTGACAGCAACCTATATGATGTGGCTTCTTGTATTTGGGAAGTCAACTAGAGGCTTGCTATAGCCACTCCCAGCAAAGTGGCAGTTTTTCTGGGAGAACAGGGAACCCCAAAAGTCCACTGCAAAAATGCTCTCCCCCCTGTAAATATTAGCAGTTAGCTGTGGAAAGATCTTGGAGTAGGTCAAGGACATAGTAACACTTCCCTTGCTCTAGGTGCATTGAGTTGAGAGATTTCTTGAGACAGGTAGTTATTTAAGAGACAATTTTTGAACTATTACCTAAGTTTTTATCCTGTCAGAAAAGGTTCATCAGTCTCATTTTGGTTTGAGTCTGGGTTCTGCTATTTGAATGTGATGCCAGGAAGACAAGACCAGCAGCTTTTCTCTAGAGACCCTCTTTCAGACCAAACAGTCTTAATCCTCAAGGGCTTTGTGTTGTTTGGAATATGTTCTTCTAGACCATTCCGTTAATATTTCTGTTTTCTCTGCTTTTTGCTGTGGTGAAACTAGAAGTGCAGTCGGCAATGAAGGTACAGAGCTACACATGAATAGTGAAGGCCTAACAATTTCTCTGGCACCTTCCGTCTCTTTCATAAGAATTTGTGACATTCAGTTTTGTTTTGCCAACCTGTTTTTGCCCTGGACTCTAGGAAGAGACTGTTTCTTTTTCAGTAGGTCAGCCTTGTGCTCATCTTCCTTCCTTCCTTCTGCTGTGTTTTATTTTAGTCTTTTTACTTCAGTATTTAACCTTGAAATTCTGTGATGGTTGGGATACGTATCAGCACTTTGGGCCTTTTTATCAGAGTACTCTTTCTTTTGTGCGTACCTCTCAAACCTTCTTTGTTGGTAGCTTCTGCTTCTACCAGACCTGCTGAAATTTGAGCTTTAATATTGGAATCCTTTTATGTTCTCCACTGGGAAAGGTGGTACTTAGTTGCCACCTCAAATTCCTTTTGAGACTAGTTTGACTTTGGTTTCTTTGAAACTATTAATCCTCCTGGCTGCCTCCTTTCCCACACAGGCAGAATCCCACTGACATCTAGGAGAGACAGGGAAAAATACCTCATTTGTCAGCACTGTTTACTTTTTAGGCATAACAGCTCATGCTAGGAGTGGGTAGCTTTTAATAATGGGGGACTCTGTTATTTAGAAACGCCTTGGTTTCCTGGTCCTTGATACTATGATACAGTATCTCAGAGGTCCATCAGGGAGATACCCGATAATAGGATTTTGGTTACATCTAAATCCTTCGCCGAGACTTGGCAAAGATAAAAGATGACATACGAATGCCCTGACACTGTTGCTTGTCACAAACAGCTCTGGAGTAGCATTCAGATGATCCGTTCCAGGGGGTACGAAGGAAGAGGGCCCCATGGTCGGGAGTGAAGAGATTTCTCCAGCAGCAAGCTGGTCTGGGCACACGTGCTGCGTGCGGTGGCGTGGTCGGTTTCTTCCTGGTTTTAAGAGCAGATTGTTAACAACAAGTAATTTATTTAGTTATTTATTTTTTAATCTTTCTTTTTCTAAAAGAGTATTAGTGTCTGTCCTTTATCCTTATTTTTTTCTTTCCCCAGCCACTTGACTGTGTGCTCTGAGGGAAAGGAGCAGAGTCAGTGTCCTGCTGCTGTTGATCAGCTGCCCGTGAAGGATGGCGCTGGACTCAGCTGGGCATTCAGCACTGACCATGGCATGGTTTCTCTGCTGGCCCTGTGAGGTTCATGTCAGCACATTACTTTTTTTTAAGTGTTGGGTTTTTTTCCATTCTTGAATTCAGAGCAGGGAAAAAGTTTGAAGAAGACTGTGTATGAGTTTACTGCAAAGCTTGTCTGCCAGTAACTTGTCATGGGGAGGCTGAGCCAGGGCTGGTCCAGGCCCTGACAAGGCTTCTGATCACTGCTCTGTGGTTCCTCCCGGTTTAAGGGGCAGAGGGGTAAGCCCTGAGGAAAGAGAACCCAAACCATTCCCTGCCTGTTTTAAACGGGTAAAGAGGGGAATGTTCAGATGCAGCTGAGTAAATGTGATTGCAGGAGACTAGGCAGGACCGAGGTGGTTGGGCTGGGCTGGGCTGTCAGGAGTGCTCCTTCAGTCTTGGCCGCAGACAGCAGTGCTGCAACAGTAACAGTAATCTTTATCAGAGTGTAGGAATAATGTACAGCTGTGAAGAAAGCCATCTCTTTAAGTTAAGCAATCTTCTCTGTTCCTTGGTGTGTTTCTTGCCTCTGTTCTTTCAATTCACTTGTCAGGGACTTGGGCAGATGTTACTAAATATTTTATTTTCGTGGGAGCAGGGGATAAGAGTCCCTGTCAGCCTGTGTGTTTGCCTCCCCTGTAAGCAGGCATTGTTACAGAGTAATTTTCAGTCCTGTCTTTGTCCTTTTGTCCTTCCTTCCTAGCCAAGTGCGTATGGAGATGACATAAATTGTATCTGGTATTTAAATGGCTGGAGTAGAGTGTGAAATGATATTTTGTTGCTGTGTGAGGATGATGTAGTGAAATGAAACGCTGGAACCAAAACAGATGGTGCTAATCTTGAATCTGTCTGCGAGATCTTATAGCATTTAATTAAAATGGTGGTGTAATTCCCATGACACCTTTAACTACAGTTTAAATTCTTGGACTATGAACTAAGGGCTTTCTTATGCAGATTTTTACTCTTGTGAGTAGTCCTTAGTACGAGTCTCTAGTGGCTTCACAATAGCTACTTACTTGAACGAAGCTCTCTAGGATGACACTCTTCTAATAAAACTGGCAAATATGTATATATGTGGCATTTACATTTTTTTATGTTCCAATTTGAAGCATAAATTGTAGACTAAAGAGACTTGGCAACTACGAAATCTTACGCAGAAGCAAACAAAAATCTAGACTAGGGAAATTGTTTAGACTGTGCCTGACTTCAGAGGCTGGTGAATACAGCGTTTGGGGGTACCTTGGGCCCCTTCACATCTCCCCCGTGATTAGAAGGGCTTTCATTTTTATCTTCCCTTCCATTAACCAAAACTTGTTTGTGGAAGTACCTGGCTTTAGTGATGAGGTATGTTTGGTTTTTAGATTACTTTCTTTTCTTAAGAGAATTAGAGAAACTTTTGTTTGAAGCACTGTGCAGACCTGAGTTTGTCCGAGCAGTCCCTTTTGGACAGGCAATGGGGAAGTATTTTTATACCTGGGTTTTGTTTCATTTCAGGTAGGGAAGGTAAAATGGCCTGATCAATGCCCTGTTGAAAATCTTTGGGAAAGTCAGGGCTGGAGCTGAGGGTCTGTGTGATGGGTATCTAGTTCTCCTCATACAACCCTGCAAGCCTTTTCTGTAGCTCTTCCCCTCCTGTTCAGGTGTATGCGTCCTGTCTTTGGAAGTACTGCAGTACTGATTTTCTGTACCCTGGGGCCTGAATCTGCCATAGCTTTTCTCACCTTTCTGTGCTAGAGGAAGCAGGAGGAAGAACAGCTGATTATATAATTGTTTTAACGTAGAGAAGTACAATAGTACTAAACCATCTCTGCTTTACACATGGTGTGGCCAAATACAAGAATTTCTCGGGCTGATTAATGCTCTGCCTTTTCCTGGTTCTGCTGCGTCTGTATTCTTGTATAATCTTTCCAAGGGAGCTTTCTGCATTACACTGGGTGGAATTACTCAAGTCTTCTGCAGAAGTTCATTTAGAACTGATCTGTCCATTTCCTACATAACGTATACAGTCCAAAAAGCATTTGGTGGAGATGGGGAGGGGGGTGGGAAGAGGAGCTGGAAGATGTGTTTTGTTTGTGTTCCATCTGGGAGGGCTGCAGAAGAGGGAAAAGTCACAGTGGCTACACGGCACTAATTATATCTTCAGGGTTGCCGGTAGCACGCCAGAATCAAGTTGTGCAGTGTGAAATGTTACTGGGGAATTGTGATTGGTTTTTTTTTCGCAGCAGAAACTCTGCCAATCCGAACAGAGATCAGCAGAAGACCCTTCCCCCCTGTCTATTATTCTGATTTAAGCCTAAGGGAGGGGGAAAGGATCAGAGCTGAGGTTTTATCTCTACTAGGAATTCCCAGTTGTGGAGTTGAAGTGGTTGCAGGCTCAGCTGGTGCGGATAGCTGGGAAGGTGTCTGTAGTTAGGGCAGCACACTGATGGGTGGAGGAGGAACTGCTGATTTGCTTTCTCTGTCTCTTCTGCTTGCTTGTGTGTCTAGGGGCTGTCAGAGGTTTGCATGCTCTCAGTTCATTTCTTTTTGAGGCTGGCTCACTCTGCAGAGGGTAGGGGGTAAGACAGTCACCTAGGAGGAAGGAAACCTGTGTTTGCGCTGCTTTTCAGAGGGCTACCGATGGCATTTGTCCACAGCCTTGTTTCTGAGAGCAAGCACTGGCGTGGCTGTGTTTTCACTAATGCCTATTTTTCGGATATGTTTTGGGTGCCTCAGTGGAACTGTGGGTTTGAACACAGTCCTCTGCCCCAATAGCTGCTTTTGGATGTGTTAGAAACACATCCTTTTGTATCATGGGAATTTTACTGTAAAAAGTTGAACATTTAATGAAGATTTTGGACATTACTGTTAGGCATAGAGATGTGATTTCTCAGTTTCCTTACAGGCTTGGTCCAGTGAATTTAGAACAGGCATCTTGCAAACACTTCATTCTGTGTCCAATTACAGTTAACTGAATTTAGGGGAGGGGGAAAAAAAAAGAAAAAGTTTAAAAAACCCCTTTTTATCTGGGAAGTTGATCCCTTCACAGCACAGGCCTCCAAAACATACCTTCCTTTATAAACCAAAGCAAAAAGTCTCTTGCATAATGCATGATTTACTAACAATGTTGGTTAATAGTAAGTATTTGTAAGTTCCTTTTTTTTGAGGCTTTTTAGCGTTAAGAACATCGTAGCAGCCACAACAAGCCAAGACCACACACACAGGAAAAGCTGCGAGAGAAACAGTAGATCCCATCACCTGGCAAGGCTTGTGCTTTGTTCTGCATTCATTTCCAACCAACTGTGAGCAAACCAGCCTGTTAGTGGTCTCTCCTCAGGTTGGCAATCTTGGTTTCCACCTCAGTGGGTACTTCAGGCTGCTCTAAAACCAGCAGCCTTATTAAAAGGAGCAGCTCTACCCACCCTGGCCTGCTTTGTGATTTTCTGCCTTGCTGGTACGAGCGTCTCCATGGCTAGTTAGTGACCAAGGTACGGAGACTGGGCAGAGTAGAGGAAAAGAGCATTTAATGCATTACTTGTGATTTCCAGTCAGTTCCCCTCAGCCCGAGTGTGTGCGAACAGCAGCGCTGCCCTGCAGTGTACCTGCTGTACCTGCTGGGGAAGTCGGAGCAGGTGACTGAGGGGTGGGGGAAGCCCCATCCTTGGAAGTGTTGAAGCCCAGGCTGGCTGGGGCTGTGAGCACCCTGTTCTAGTGGGAGGGGTCCCTGCCCATGGCAGGGGGGCTGGAACTGGGTGAGCTTTAAGGTCCCTTCCAGCCCTGGCAGTTCTGTGCTTCCATGCCCGCTGCAGGGAAAGCAGCCCAGCCCAGGACTGCTCTTGGCACCGGGGCTCGCTTGTGTTGGTCGGAGGCGCAACGTTAGCGAAGGCCATGGGCTGGCCGCTGTGCCGCGGACTGAGCACTTCTAAAACTCCTGCTGTTGCTTTGTTGAAAGTAATTTTTAAAAGTGCCGTTACTCCCCGTGTAGTGTGCCCCATACTTCACACAAAACACTCGTGGAAGTGGAGAATACATGTTGCAGTCTTCTCATGTCTGCTCCTGCTGGATTCAGATCTTTTGAATTCAGTTTTAATTAACATGAGGTTAAAATCAAGATGTTTGAGAGATTACTATTGGTGTTTACCTCTTAAAAATGTCAGCAGAAACAGACATAGCCAAATAAACGCACCCAGCTGCTTCTCTGCAGCTCTGAGTAGGGAACGATGTGAGAGTTGTCATCTTGTGCTGCTACGGAGTCTGAAACCCCCAGTACTTGTCTCCTTTTCTTGGGGGTCACTTTGTGTGGGTGGTCACTCGTGATCCCGGTTAGCTCATGTAGGCCATCCCTCCTTACAGTCCGTAGAGTTCAGCAGTGTCAAATGAAATTGTCTGTATCTCTGCTGGTTCCTGCATGCTTTCCTTGGCTGTATTTCATCTGGGATGCAGGTGGAATGTTATGGGTTGGTACCTCTGAGCTAGCAGAAGGCTGTGAGAGCTTGTCTGCCGTTTCAAACGGGGGTTGCTGTGTTGAGCAAGTGAGCGGTGCAGTTGAGAACCTTGTGTTCAGTTAGATTTTTTTTTTTTTGGGTTTTGTTTTGTCATCCTCCTGTTCCACAGTCTCTGTGACTTACCATACGTTTCTAGTGGATTATGACACCTAAACATGTAACTTTTTTCCGGTAGGTTGTCTGTTCTGGCACTAATGTTTGGTGCCCTGGGAACTGTAGCCATGTTCATGGTACTGTTTCAGAAACTCTGCATGCTCCTTTTCCAGGCTATAGATAGAGATCCATGTAGAACAGATGTAGATGTTTTGGAGAAGCATGTGTAAGTACTTGCTCTTAGAGCATTATGTAATGGGTGAGGTATGTTTACTGTTCAGATAGTCTCATTTCTTACTTGGGAGAGGGGTGTGAGGTGGGCATTCCTACAGCTAGTGCAGCTACCGTGTCTTTCCCTCTCACTGCCCGGCAATGACTGCCTGTCAAAGGGGTAGGTGCCGTGTTTCAGTTTTTTGCAGCTTGTTGCTGTAGCCCAGCTGGATTTTCCTGTAGGGCAGCTTCAGAGCTGAGCACACCAGGTCTTTCTGAGCAGCAGAATGGAGGTGTGAGTACCAGAAATGAAGCAGAGGTAGTGATGGCAGTGAGGACATGGTAACAGGGGTTAGACACTAGAATACAAGCTCACTGTGAACAGAGAATATATACATATGATTTTTCTGTTTGATAATGATGCTCACACTAGCTAGACCTAAAGGTCACACAAGTATTCCCCTCTGTGTCCTGGGCAGGCTCCCAGACCCAATGGAGGGTGGAGAGAAAGGAGGACCCAGCAACAGTCATAGGGCAAACTGGGAGCAGGGAAAAAGTGTGAGGAGAAAGCAGGCAGCATGCTGGGGAGGGGAGAGGAAGGGTGTGATGGGCAGGGTAATAGAAGGAGATAAAAAGGTAGCAATCTGGGCACTTCAGAGATGGGAGGAACTGAATGCAACAGCTGTGAGTGTCTGCTGTTAAAGGTGAAAAGAGAAAAGAAAATTAGAACCATTGCTCTGCTGACCTGGTTCTAGCTGCTGACCTGGTTCTAGCTGCTGACTCTTTTCGTGGTTTCATTGCTTTGTCGGCTTCTTCCTTGCAATTGTTTATTCACACTGCTGTGCAGTGGGACACCTATGCTCCTTCAGAGGGTTACCCTTTGGAGAGGGAAAAATCCTTCCCAAATGTCTGGGTACCTGTTTCCTGGTCTCTTGATTCTTCCCTACTGGTTCATAAGAGAATTCTGCCTGATGGAGTAAATGGCACCTGTCCCTATTCTACTTTTGTTCATTTGAGCAAAATAAAAAGCAAAGGCACGTGTGGTAAAGCTGTAACATCCCAATATGAAACTGTATTTCACAATTTTCAGTAAGTCACTTGATTTCTTACATCCTCTAGTACTTTCTGTTTTGACTTTCAAGTGGTCTACTTCTGGTCTGATGCTGAAGTCACTTGAGCACCAGGCAGCACGCAGGGGCTGGGCCTTAGTCCCCCTCCCTGTTTGGGTGGTTGGTTCTAATCTGTAAGATTCCAAGAAGATAACAATAAGGGTAGAAATGAGTGAATGAATGAATCTGCTGGAAATAGGTCAGGTTGAGGTGAAAAACTGCAGGTATGCCAGGGTTATTCAATACTATTTCTAATTTTTTTTTTCCTTGAGGGGGGAGAAAAGGAGACTGTGGGAATAGGAGGTGTTTTAACTTCATCTGCTTCAAGCTAAAGTCTAGGAGTTAAACGATGAAAATGGAATAAGCTGTGAAGATACCTACGTTTTGAAACAGAGTGATTGAATGGCTTTTTTTTCTCCTTGTTTTTCCTCCCTCCAGGCTGAACTCACAGGCATCAAATGGCGTAGGTACAATTTTGAAGGTCATGGGGACTGTGGCCCTATCATTTCAGCCCCAGCACAGGATGATCCAATTCTGCTCAGCTTCATCCGCTGCTTGCAGGCCAATTTGCTGTGTGTGTGGCGTCGCGACGTCAAACCGGATTGTAAGGAACTGTGGATATTCTGGTGGGGAGATGAACCAAACCTTGTAGATGTGATACATCGCGAACTGCACAGTAAGTCATCGTTCTCTTTCTTTCTTGATTTATTTCTATTTTTTTCCAGTGAAAAATGTACTCTGTCATTAAAGGTTTTAACTTGCTACTGTATGTGGATTTTGTCCCAATTTATGGGACCTAAATTGGGGGGGGGGGGGGGAAGCAGCTTGTAAATTGGACTTTCTGCTGCAAGTGATCTGCAGAGAAAATGCAAACTAAAACTTGCAAGAACTTAGGAGATCTATATCCAACATCATTACTTGGGTTTTCTGTGAAGTCTCAGGTGCGCTGTAAAATTAGCATAAATTCTAGGTCTAAGGGTAATTATAATTAAGGTAATAGTGGATGGAATAAACCATGCATGCTGCAGAGTCAGGTCAACTCCACTGCACCACGGGTAAATCTGTAAGGTCAGAACTTGCCCCGTTGGTCATGCTGCCGGATTTGAGCCTAAATGGAGGCGAGTTGCACCAAGGGATTGTAATGTAAGGAAGGGGAATGTAGGACAAAGGTGACAATGCTGAGTTTATGTGACTATGTTTTGTGCAGCTTGATTGTCCTCTGTGTCTCCAGAATGTGTAGCCTTAAAGTTACAGAACAGAAGTATATTTAATGTGATCCTTTTGGGTTATGGCTATCCACTGTCTGTTAATTCTTTTCAGTTGTATGTTGTTGCTATGAGTACACCTAGTTTGCCTGAGAACGTTCACTTTTAAAAGGTATTTTATTAGATTGCATAACTAATAATCTCTTGTTTTGCTTCTCATGTCTTGGATGAAAACAATGGAAGTTCACTAACCCTGGAATAATAATATTAGTAATTAAAAAACAAACAACCCCCCCGAATTAATAATAAGGATCAGTTCTTTGGTTTTTGCAATAAATATTCATCCTGGTAGCCTTTATTCCTCCTAGTTACATGATGACAAAGTCTGCATGCCACTTCAAATATACGGAATGTTGTATTGGTCACGTGTGCTTTACTTGTCCTTCAGCTGCCCACCTCCAGCCCACGCTGGTTTGGTCCTTTTCTTACTCCTTATCCTGTTCCAGCCACCTCTCTTCAGACCCTTACAAAAGTCGTGCTCCCACGAATACCAGATGTTTATTTGGTACTATCACCCGTGAAATCAGAAATCTGAAGCAGTGGGTATCTCTGGGTGTCTGCTGGGCGGGTAGCTGTGTGATCACCTAGCACTAAGGCCACGGCTGGGAGCTGCTGCACCAGGATGTTCCACTGGCATGAATTTTTTATGAGGCACCTGTTTTGAATGAAGGCAGGGGTAGAATTTCTACTTACACAGCAAAGCTTTCATAAGATATGCTTTTCTCTTGGTGAAATACAGTTTAGTTAATATTTCCAATGGAATATATGGGACTTAAGTGTCTTTTTATTTGAGGGGAGTTGTAGGTGATTGCTTGGGTTTCTGTTGTAAATTAGCGTAGCTTGTTTATATCTGACTTGGTTGTTACAACACTGTAATACTACTTCCAGTGCTAATGGTATGGTGAAGCATTTACAGAACCCCAGCCTGGTGGGGCTGGCAGGGCCCTCTGGAGCTGATCTGGTGCCACCCCCTGCTCCATCCAGCAGGGGCACCCAGAGCAGGGGCCCAGCAGCGCAGTGTCCAGCCAGGGTGGGAATCTCTCCAGAGAAGGAGACTCCACAGCCTCTCTGGGCAGCCTGGCACAGGCTCCCACACCCTCACACCAAAGAACTTTCTCCTCCTGCTCACATGGAACCTCCTGGGTTGCAGTTTGTGCCCGGTGCCCCTTGTCTTGTTACTGGGCACCACTGAGCAGAGTCTGGCCCCATCCTCTTGCCCCCCAGGGCCCTTTAGCTCTTGCTCAGCATTGCTCAGCTCCCCTCTCAGGCTGCTCTTCTCCAGCTGCACAGCCCCAGGGCTCTCAGCCTTGCCCCAGCACAGAGATGCTCCAGCCCCTCACAGCATCTTCACAGCCTCTGCTGGGCTTTCTCCAGTAGTTCTGTCTTGAACTGGGGAGCCCAGAACTGGACACAATGCTCCAGATGTGGCCTCCCTAGGTCAGATTAGAGGGGGAGGAGAACCTCCGTCAACCTGCTGGCCACACTCTTCTGAATGACCCCCAGGAGACTGTTGGCCATCTTGGCCATGAGAGCCCATTGCTGGCTCATGGTGACCTTGTTGTCCCCCAGCACTCCCAGGTCCTTCTCCTTGGATCTGCTTCCCAGCAGGCCAACCCCTTCCCTGTACTGGCTAAAATTAAATGTATGAATAGCTGAACCTGCTCAAATACAGTGTGGGGCAGAGTATAGCAAATGGAGACTAGCATCACCTTGACATAGTTTTTTGCCTGGTCTAAAACTTTATGAAGCATCCAGGCCGGTGCTTTCATCACAACAATTTTTCAGTGGAATTAGATCTGAGAATTGTCTGCAAGTGCATTGTTTGAAGTGTCAACAGCAGCAGTTATCACCCTGCTGATGAACGGTCGGAGCATAGCGTGTTTCACAGCGCTGCAGCCAGAGCTCTGCCGAGAAGCTGCATCTGCCCTGGCACAACAGCGCTGTCCCCGAGGGAGCCGCGTTGGCCCTCCGAGCAAAACCGTGCAGCGGGATGTGAGGGGATGGTGGAAAAGCTGCAGGAAGAAACCTGCTCCTGCAAACTGTCGAGGCTCTTCAGGAGTTTGGGGAACGAACTCCTTTCCTGCCCCCTGCCACTGCAGTTCTTTGGGGCAGGCGTGAATCGTACAGTGCTGGCTTTGCTCGGTCTACGTTAAAAGCACCCTGTAAGGCTCGTAGTGGCGTATCAGAAGATAAAGTAAGGGTAGATGTATTCTACATTTTACTGCTGATGGAGCTGTCTTGCCCTCTTCAGTAAGAGTACAGAGTTCAAACATCAGTATTGACAAAATATCGACCGTCAGAATGAGGCACTTATCCACGTGGACTCCTTGAAATACGACAAAGGACGCTGTGTTCAAAGTTTCACGCAGCAGCGCAGCAGAAGAAACAAGGTTATTTTGGTTTTCACTGATAAGCAGACTGCACTACTGAAGTATTGAGTAGTTTAAATTAGTTTCTTGTGTTTCCATGCTCAAATATAAAGGCCTTTATGTGTGGGCATACGAACAGCAAATGGGCAAGTCGCTGAAGCACAGTCATTTCCTTGCCTGTCAGCTGGGCTCCCGTAGCAGGCTGTTTGTTTTGGTGTAACCTAGGCAGGAGATAAACTGCTTTGGCTTAAAGTCCTGGTGGTACAGATAGAATTGTCACTGGTGGGTAATTTACAGTTCAGTGACCAGAGCTTTCTGTTGGCCTTTGCACTCGTACTCTGAGGAGCACAAGGCCCAGAAATCCAGGAAGTCTTCTGCAGGTTTCCCCATGATCCCTGTTTGATCACAGCAAAATGGTTTGGGTTTTTAAAAATATTTTACAAGGGCTTGTAGTGATGGCTTGAAACTGGAAGAGGGTGGGTTTAGACTAGATTAGAAATTAGGGAATTCTTCACTCTGAGGGTGGTGAGACCCTGGAGCAGGTTGCCCAGGGAAGCTGTGGAAGCCCCATCCTTGGAAGTTTTCAAGACCAGGCTGGCTGGGGCTGTGAGCACCCTGCTCTAGTGGGAGGTGTCCCTGCCCATGGCACAGGGGTTGGAACGAGTCGATCTTTAAGTCCCTTCCAACCCAAACCAGTCTATGGTTCTGTTCTATGATGCGATGAAATCCGATGTTGCGCATCCAACTGGAAGACTGGAGTCTATCAGAAACACTTTCAGGTTTACAAATCCTGTCTTTTCTGATGTATGAATGTGAAGAAATAATGGCTGTCAATAAGACCATGAATTCTCACCAAGTATGAATTTTCTCACAATGTTTTGGATTTCTCTTTTCCTGCCTATGACTTGTGCTTTAACAGTCAAATCTTCATTAGGGTAAAAAAAAAAATGAGTGACAACCTGACTGTAAGTCTTTATTCATTCAAGTCTAAATTAGAATTACTGATTTTTCTCAGTACTGAGAGTCATTCAAATAACAGTGTACGACATTTAGTGCTTTCATTAAACAAATGACAAGTCCAACCGAGACTTTCCTTTCAGAAGCACTTGTGAAAGTTTTGCAGGTGAGCTGCGTGGGTTGCCTCATCTTTAGAACAGGCAAGATAGATGATTTGGGAATCAAAATGCTGTTATTAAAGGCAGATTGTTAAGTAGCCCAGAGAAAACAACGTTGTAAACAGGAGGTACTGAAGCGGTATTTTATGTCGCAGCTTTCCAAAACGGGGTAGATAATGAAATGCTCTCGTGGGAGATTAAGGAAAAGCAACTATTTGCAGAGCAGCTCTAGATGAGTGAGGCAGCTGGGTTAGCTGGACAGCTCTGAATTTCATAGGTGCACCCCTCGCATTTACTCCTAGCTTTCTTTTTCCTGCCAGCCTCAGCTGTTGTGTCCTGGATTTGATTATGATTGGATTTTATATCTGAGGAAAGACGGAAGATCTTTATTCTGCCCCGAGTGAAAAAAGCTAATTGGTGTGGGGTCACTGAGTGGGAGAGAAACAAATGGTTTGAAAGAGTTGGGAGTGGTTTGGTTAGGGGAAGTTTTGTTTTCTGAAGGATAAATGCTATTTAAAGAGTTGCTGCCTGAGGAGGTTTGACAACTGTTACAGCTGCCGTACCTTTTCCTAGAAACACATTTTTTGTTAAATTCCACAGAAGAAATGGAATGGAGAGGAGGTACTATCTTAATGTTGGCAGGTTTTTTGACAGGAAAGTTGTAAATTTGCAAGTTGGAGTGATCGCATTTGCATTCGGTGACCAAATACCATCTGGAGCACCAGGGAATTTGTACTTGACTCCTGGGTTTTTTCTTTTCTCCCACCCCCTGCCTCGTACCCTGTAGATGGTAAGCAGGTGATATCTGTTCCGTAGTTGTCCTCTTTGCTTTTGCAGACAATACTTACAACTCACATTTTAAACAAGCTTTTTATCTGACAGTTTTGTCCATAAAGTTGTAATCTGAGTGTTGAGTTTATGGATACATTTAGCTTTGACCATTGCCTCTGTGACAGAGAATACTGGAGTTACCAGGAACGCTGCAGGGGTGCTGATGTGCACTGCTACAGAGAACATAGTTCTGGTGGCTGGACACCTGACCCTGGAGGTGGACTCTGGAAGGTTGTCAGAATTGCAGACATTATCTTGAAAATGAACAGGCCACTGAGCTTTTGATAAAGGAGGTAATTTTGGTTAGAGAGCTATCTACTCAATGGCTTCTTTATCTGAAATCACTGATTCTGGTCGATGTTTGGGATTGCCATCACACGGGTTCTTTTGTGAAGCTCTGAAGATGAGACAAATGAGTATGAGGAACTTGGGGCATCAGGGAGAAACCCCAGCCACTCATCTGTACCCTCCAGCCGTTGCTGGTGGCCCAAGTGATGCGCAGCACCGAAGTGAAAGCCCTGTGCTGTGTGACAGGTGCTTCAGCATATAGCTCCAAAATAGAAGCTTAACAGGACAAAGCTCTGTGAGAGAAAATAAATACAGTTCTAGTGTTTTGCTGTTCTGGCGAGTCATCCTTGAAGTGGTGGTAAAGTTGCAGTTAAATTTTGACTCACTCTCTTGAAGTTCACTTAAAGACATTTCCCCCTCAGACAGCTCAGATCAACACTTCTTCCTCAGCAACCTTTTTTTGTTGTTGTAGAGAAGGGAAGGTGCTGTATGTAACCTGACGGTTCTTCGGTGGGCCCAACCCTTTGCTTTAATTGCCCAGCAACTGCTGGAGCTGCTTCCCCCAAAAAACACTGAGAACCTTTGCCTGTACTGGGTGTAGAGCAGCAGTTCTTAGGTGGAAGCTTATGCAGAACAGATGATTCTGTATTGAGATGGATCTTTCCTGAAGGATTATTGTTCACGACATTCACAGCTTGGCGAGTTTGAAACTGTAGTTAAAATTTGATCTGTGACAGGAAACCCTGGAGCTCCAGTTCAGTCCTGTTTATGAATTCTGGGCTCAGTGGGCTGATGCAGTTGTACTCCCAGCAGCTGATAAATGCTGAGTGGAGAGGCTGGTGGTGGTGAGAAGGACTTACTGTAAGGCACCCATGTTAAGACCATATAGTTGTGTCCCAGATTTAATTTCTGCTGTTGTTTTCCTCCCTGCAAATGGCTGATTTTTACCCCCTGGAAAGCAGAGCATGCCAGCTATGTTTTCAAGGATGTTTCCCGAGAAGAATAACTTGCCAGAGTTCAACGTAGGGATTTTTATTACAGCTAGGTGGGATTCTTCGTGCTTGCTTGTTAACATCCAGGTTTCAACGTGTATTTTATCAGTTAAGTCTTCTAAATTAAGTAAACGTTTAACCTATAGATGTAAAGTAGGTCGTGGTTTTCAGTATTGGTTGGGGATTTGAAGAAAAATAGTGGAAAGCTGGAATTTTTTTGGGGAAAAAAAAATAGAAAAAATATTTTTGTTCTGCTAATATAAAAGAGGATAAAGGAGTGAAAAGTCTCCTTTACTCTCTGTTTCAACTTTAAATAGTTTATCTAAGGCTCTTTTGAGGTACTGTGTTTGATTTACTGTAGTTGTAAGGAACTGGGGATTCTTTCAGGAGATAGGAAATACGTTCTTTGCTGCGGTGCAGTGAGGTGTGTTCATTATTGAATGAGAGGATGTTCCTGTCTGTTGAAACATATTTTAAGTGTGTGAAGCAATGCATAAAATCAAGAATAAGCACCCTTTCCTGTGAAATGGGTACACAAATTAATAGTGTTGCTTTTAATGAAAGCACTCTTGACTCTTTCGTTCTCTTACAAGATTATGGAAGAAGGAAGGCGGGGGGAGTGTTTTGCTGCTGGAATTGCTTTGCTGCTCTTGAAATTACCCAAAGGTTATCTCCTTGGGTAGGCTTAGCTGAAGGGTGGACAGGTATGGAACGTGTCTTACAACAACTTGTTTTATGTACTCTAGGTATCTAAACTGCATAAACCCCATAACCATTGCCATTCTCAGTGTTATGTAGAATGAGACCAGCTAATACATGGAAAACCAGTTCACAACCAAGGAATAAAAGGAATCTCACAGGAGCTGAAATGGGAGTATTTCTGAAGGCTTTTCAATTTAAAAAGAAGCTGTGAATATCAAGCAACCAAGTACCACTTATTAATAATTTGAAGTGAAATCTGAAAATGGTTAATTGCTGGCTCTTGAGTTAAGAGTGGAATTAGCAAGTAAGTTCATATGACAGAAGACTTCCGTGGAATATTAAGTTACTGAAAAGTCTGTTTCTGGGTTGATTACTTTCAATAAGATAAGTAATTTGCATTTTCTTAATTGCCTAGCATAGATTATTTCTAAAGACATGAAAACAAAGTTAAACTTTTACATTCTTTAGGGAAGAAGATAGGATTTAAAAATGAATTCATACTTTCTAAGCTTGCAGAATTGTTCTGTGACCCTTATATTTGACACTGTTAATTGGTGTCCGGTGATTGCCAGTTGAAGTTTAGCTTAGACAAAATAAACTTTTTCTTTTAAGGAGGCATATTAGATGAGGTTATTATGCCATCATTTGGGATTAAGGAATTGCTTCATGGGAAAATGCCAACTCCTTTTATACACATGAAGTTGACAAGAGCCTTATTGTGTCTGGGCAAGATGTCTTCATTTTATTTTGTTTTCTTTTCATAATAAATATTCCCACCACCCCAACTTCCCCTTTTTCCTTCAGAAAGGGTATGAGTTGTTGGAAAAAAAAAAAAATCTGAGTCTTCCCTTTAGAAGCTGGATTGCACTTACCTTTTCCTTAATTTTTCTTCTCTTCTGTTTTTTCTTTCAACACTAACAGTGAATCTCAGTGTTCAGAGCAGTAACAAATGAATACACGTGGCCTTCAGGAATTCTTTGTTGATTCCAATCAGTGATGTGCCATTCTAACATAACTGAGCTTTTCCCCCTTCATCCAGTCTGCAATATCAGAGTCTAAAAGGTGACGTGGTCTCCCAAAAGTTCACATGTAAGACAGCCTCATGGCTTTTTAAAATCTACTGTATTTTTTTTGAATCCCCCAACAATTAATACTTTAAATCTTTTCATATTTGGGGATTTGCAGGTTTTACTGTTAGTTGCCACAAATTACCTTCTGGAAATAATTTGAAGGAAAGACACTGATGGAAGGTAAAGCCAAGAAATTCTCTCCTGAATACCACGCTTTTTCCTTTTAATCTTCCTGCTTTCAAAATACACTCTCAGTTCAATTGAAATGGTTGAAACGTCGAGTAATTAATCTTTAAGTTTTCTAGGCCACACAATAGTTATTGTTTTTGGGGGGGGGAAATGAATTGGCATTCCCTGTGAAACATTAATAGCTGCTTTCTGTAAGGACCCTTTGATGATTCCCCTGCAGGAGTGTCTGGGTGAGACCAGGCTTCCCGGCAAAGCGGGTACGGTTCAGGGCGGAATGGAATCGGTGCCACGGAAGGGCTGGTGCACTCAAGGTGCTGGAGATCTGAAACAAGGCTGTAAATAGCTCCGAATCCTGCTCAGATAACTAGAGTGAGGTATTCCTAACGAATTGGAGGGAACTGTTGTATCAAATGTGCTTGGAATTAAGTAGAGTTGTTGAGACCAAACTGAAGTCCAACTTTTGAATGTAAATAAAATTGATGTGTTACCACAGGCAACTCAGTGAACCACGTAATTAGGTTTTTTCCATGAAAAATGAGACATTATACTGCAGCTGCAGCAAAGCAGTACGTAAAGGATTTATATTCTAGTTATATGAAAATTAAACAATCATTAAAAGATTGTATTTTTAGAAATGCTGCTTGAGGGAGGAAAATGAAAAAAATCCAATCAGTAGAATTTATTTTTCAGCAATGTGTTGGGCAATATCATCCACAGTAGCTGATGGTTTTTTTTTTTTTTTGCTTCAGGGAATCTTTTTTTTCCAGTGAAATGAACTCGCTTAACTGTGTGAAGTGAATCTAGGTTAGCTTGAAGTGAAATCTGCATTAATAGAGCTCATTACTGCTGTTTGTATTTTCCTGTACTGAATAAGCCTAAGAATAGAGGGTAAGATCTACTGGTAATTTCATCTTTAAAAACAGATGAAATGCCACCTTCAGAAATTCAAATAAAAAATATTTTGCATACAATAGCATTTTGGTAGTGCCATTTCTAGAATAATTAATGACCTCCTAGCAACATAGGCATGCTACTGGATTGCAAATAGGAAACGCAGAACAGGACTCTCCCGAAGTTAGCCCGTAGTTTCTCTGTAGAGGGGTGTGTTCTTTCCATTACAGAAGTTACTGTCTTTATTTTAATGTTCCTATTAAAGTCTGTAAATCTTGATACAAAATTCCCATACCCCAGTTCTGAGAGCAGTTTCATTTTAGTGGGCTGAATTACACATACGCACCCACTATCCGAGGGTCTGAAGCAGTTTGTGCTACGAGTGCTTTGGGTACCTAGCACTGTATGCGTATGGCTGTTGTAAGATTTGCTGTATGGCTCGGGGGGTTGGTGATCAGCCAGGAAATTGGAGAAACTCTGTGGTGCTCTGAGAATGAAGGTTTGGAAACATGAAATCTTTCCTAATGTTTATTTGAAACTACAGGGCGTGCTGAAGTTGTAAGATGTCGTTTCCAAACTAAATATACAAACAGAAAATGCTCCTCCTCTCAATTCTACGCAAGAGTAAGTGCAAAACAGTTGAGCTGTAGTACACAGAGCAGCCTACGAATGAGGTTTAGTTCTTACCTTTTCTCTGTGCTCCTGGGAATTGTGGGTTTCAGTAGGAAAAGAAAAGGGCGGAGTTTTGCTGTTCATTAAATACTAGTTCCTTGTTCAGAAAACCCCAACGACTGCGTTGCAGTCACTCACATAATGACAACTAGCCCTTGAACTTCCACTGGAATGGTGGTCAATTGATTTTTCTCCATGATGAACGTTTGAAGTAGTTTGAAGGCAAAGCCCACGCTAGAAGAAAGGCACACTGCCAGAAAGCTTTTGCCTTCTTGTTGATCTGAGCCGCGCTTGAAATTTTTCCACTGTCAACTGAGCAGTGTAAGCATCACTTGTAACACAGCTACCTGTGCTCAGCTGGCCCCATCCAGCAGATGGACTGTTGCACTCCCTTTGGTCATACAGCTGCACTTCAACTGCCTCCATGTTCTCTTAGTTCACAGAATCACTCGGGTTGGAAAAGCCCCTTGGGATCACCGTGTCCAACCATCAGCCCTACTCTACAAGTTCACCCCTAGACCATGTCCCCCAACACCACATCCAAGCGATGTTTAAACACACACAGGGATGGGGACTCAACCCCCTCCCTGGGCAGCCCATTCCAATATTTCACTGCCCTTTCCGTGAAGAATTTTTTCCTAGTGTCCAGTCTAAACCTGTCTTGTTTCAGCTTGAGGCCGTTCCCTCTGGTTCTGTCTCTAATCACCTGAGAGAAGAGCCCAGCACCAGCCTCTCTCCAATGTCCTTTCAGGGAGCTGTAGAGAGTGATGAGGTCTCCCCTCAGGCTTCTCTTCCTCAAACTAACCAGGCCCAGCTCCTTCAAATGCTCCTCATACGATCTCTTCTCCAGTCTCTTGACCAGGCTGGTGTGAGACAGGCAACTCTTTGGGTTTTGTTACAGCTGATGACAAGGTTTGGAGCACCACAGCTCTCAGCTCACTTTGTTGGCTTCTGCCCTTTACCATCCATAATTGTGAGGTGGAATGAGACCGCTGCTGCTTGTCTCCTGGGCAGAGTTGGCCTCGGGGGTTGCCCTTTGCTGTCCCTTGGTACAGTTTGCAGTACCCACCTCTGCGTCGGAAAGCTGCCGCCTGAGAAAAGCCGTTCTTGCCGTTCTTATTTCTGTGTTCTGCTAGTATGATACCTGCCAGGCTGTCACGAAACCTCGGGCATCTGCTGCTTTGGAAGGGTGAGCGAGCCAGAGGGGTCAAACACAAACGTTACAGGTTTGTACAATGAATTAATGGGTGAACAGTGCCAAGTAACTGGGCAAATGTAGTGCCTCAAGTTCCTGCAGAAATGGAAGTGTGAAGTTCCTGTTTTAAGGGGTGCGTATTGGTAGACTTGGTCTCAGAAGGAAGACTAGAAGGTGGCAGGTACAGCAGTTTCTCAGGAAATAGCTCTTTTTTCAAGAAAGCATTTTTTGATAGTTCAGCTTGTTCCATGACATTCTAGTTGCCCTGTCTTCTCTGGGCATAAGTAATGTGTTTTTTACAGCCAAGGGAAACTCCCTAGGTGATGAAAGTATCATTGTATGGTGTTTTGGTTTGGGTTTTTTCTTGAATGGCTTTAAGAATTTCCTATGTACTCTTCAAGCTCTGCGAAGAGATGGGAGCATGAAAATGATTACTGTGTCTATAAAGGGAACACGAGGGTTAGAGTCTCGTGTGTTTATGGTTCTGGAGAGTTGGTTAACCACTCGGGGCATGGCACTTAAATATCTTGGCCTCTTATGAGTTAAATAAAATTTATTCTATGTAATATTTTACTATATATGTCAATGAAATTCATTGGCATCTGTTCTCTAAGGCAAATGTAGGAGAAGAGTGCAGGTTTTATCTCTCCTATAATTTTGTTTTCCTCTCCCCTGTATGAAAAGGATGCTATTTCTGATAATACCATGGCAATGTGCAGTGGGATTATAAAGCAGGTATGGCTTCTGCATTTGATTGCTGTTCTCTGCTCTGGTTGAGCAGTGGGTATGTTGGACCCTGCTGTGTTTGGATAGAACGGCAAAAGGCTCAACTGAAAATCCTGCTCATTCCTGTGATATTCCTGAATGTGTCTGGGAATCCTGCCACTTCAAAAGGCTGCTTATCAAGAAGAATATATTTTCCTGAGAGAAGTTTTATAGGCTTGCTTTAATGTGCAGTTGGCTTATTGAAAGGTAACATTTTATTTTTAATCTGTACTACTGTTACATTTCGAATAACTTAAACCACAAAGATTCTGTTGCTGTCCTTAGCAGCCCGCAATTGGAAGTCCAAATCTGATTTGCTTTAAGAAATGAAGTAAGAGCTTCACTGCTGCGACATAATAAGAGCAAGGATGAAAACAAGGTGATTCTCACTGTTGCAAAAAGACAGAAAAGATGCAGCTAATTCAGCACCTGGAAGTCAGAGGTGGTTCTTGTTTGTTTCGGTATTGGAAAGAATATATATGCTGCAAATATTGAGCTGCTCCTGTGGACAGTTACCTCCTTTTCCTAGCAAAAATCACTTCAGAACAAATAAAAAAATGGACGATACGGATAAACCTCTGCCTCTGGGGGAAGAGGGGAGCTGAGGTCAATTTGAAGCCTGACGAGACATTGAAACCTTCCTTTCCACTTCACCTCTGTGCTTTGTATTGCATTGAAGGCACTGTGAACTTGGTGTGGGGAACCCTGTCTCTTGATGCAGGCTGCAGGATATTCAAGTGTTACGTTGTATGTCCAGAAACTACCTGTTTGGGAGTGAATTGTTATAGTTCAGCTACGTGGAAAAGGCTTGAGAGAAGTGAAATGCTGTCTCATAGGACACACTAAACCCATGAGTCCTTTTCTGCGGGCTCGTTGGTGCTCTCAGCTCAAGCAGGGGTCCCTGATCCTTTCCTTTAGACTCTGCACAAACGCAGAGCCAGAGTTTATACCCAGACGAGTTTTCCAGGCCAAACGGGGCAGTTCCACTTGTCTGGTCCCCTTTGCATCCTTTGTGAAATGATTTGTTCAGGAGCTAACAAGCAGTGGAGGTAAAGCTGAGACTGATGCACAGCAGTGTGCTTGAGGGGTCTCAGCAGAGACACGCTGTACCTGGAGGAGCCAGGTGTAGGAATGTGTAACTTCTACGCAGCCACTGGCCCAGATGTTTGCAGAATTATTGCTCAGTAGTCTCCTGTCCCCCGCCCTCGCCTTTTCCCCAGACTAAACCAGTTTGTTGGAAGCATTATTTCTTTGTCTGTTTATTTTCCTGTAAACCACAGTTAAGGCATGGGAAGTGGGAAGGTAAATGTGCCTGTGAGACTGTTACTGCCTTAGCCTCAGAAGAAATACACTATGGTGCTGAAATTCCAAACACCTCCCTCTTTGCTGTGTGGGTTCCTGCCTGGCTTTGTCCTTAAAGTTTCTCAGTAAGCCCACAGAACGAATGTAATCAGTGAGCAGACATTGCACATAAGCACTCCTCATTGTTTACTTCTGTCCTGTCCGAGACAGCTCAGGGAGGGAGGCTCAACACAGCCTGCTCCTGTGTTTTAGCAACATCTCAAATGAAAGTGTGTTAACAATCTAACCAAAAGATCGTCGTTCTTCTAGATACATAAAATACATAAATGAAAATATATATGAAAACCCCATTGCTATCTTTGAGGAAGTAACTTTTGAATTGAGTGGGAATCTCCATGATTTGAATTTTCATCTCTCTGTGGTTTTACAGTTACATTGCATTTGTATTTATTTATTCCTTAGGAGAAAGCTCACCAGCAAACCTGTATTCTCTCTCCTCTAGGAAAGATGTTTGCTGGCTTTGGGGTTCCCCCTTCACTAACTGAGTACAGTTTACATTTTGTCTGTTAGTAATATAATGCACCTAATGGGAATTAAAAATAAGTTTCTGAACTCAAAGCTGGTCAGATGTGAGAATCTCTAGGAGGGCTGTGGTAGATATATTAAAAGAAGAAACCAAGTTGCCACTTGCTATCTCTGTAGGCCTCCTACTGATTCTCCCTTACCCTCCCCAAATATCAGAAGCAGCAACTGACTTGTTAGTATTTTCACTGCAGTTCAATTCCTTAGTTTAATTGACATGTAATCACTTCACTGAAAAAAAAAAAAAAAGAGCCCTTGAATTACTGATGGATCGGAAAGTCTCTGGTAGCTATTCATTATTAAAGATAGTATTTTGTAGAGCTGAATGGTATGTACAAGAAACACGATGCTGATGTAGCTGAAATAAGAGGGGGAGTGGAGGGAGCTGCGCGCTGATAAGGCTGCATGATTCATTATGATGTTAGCTCGGAATCTTTCATTGCTCAAACTGCTGAGCTCTGTACTTTTGTACTGTCATTTGTCTTTGTTTTAATGGGATTAAGTAATTATGTGTGCATTTTCTTTCTACTAACTAGCCTGATAAAAGCATGCAAAACTGAATAGCCTATAAATTGTCAGCTCTTCTGTTCTAGAAAAAGTGCTTTGATTGCACTGCAGTTTTTAAACCTTGGTGTGTATATTTAGATGACCCACTGAGGTGAGCAGGGCTGCAGCAGTGCCTGCTGGAGCTAATGGGCTGAGCAGCTCCCCGTCGGGATGGGGCTGGGGGAAAGCACACTTCAGCCAGTGCTACGGAAGTGTATCCACAGCTTTTTAAAGCAGAAATAACAGCTGGGTAACCTAAGGAGTGTCAGGAGTGACTCTTCAGCCATTCTTCCAAACACTGGAATACCTCTTCACTGGAACCAATCGTGTTTGGTATGGACATTTCTGCTTTGGCTGCATCAGCAGTAGTTTCAAATACAGATTTTGCTGCCTCTTTGCAAAATCTCCGCCACTGTCCTGCAACTGTGAAGACTTCCACTAGTTGTCTGTTAGTTTGGTAGCCATCTGATTTGGCTTTTATTATTTTATTATATTTTATTATTTTTTTTTCAAGTATTACCAGCTAGGTGCGTATCTTGTCATATGAAAAGGGGAGGATTTATGCTGAAGAGAATCATCGGGTGTTTGCTATGTGATACCATCAACCCACCTAATTCTTGCTCTAACTGCATACCCTCTGTGTGCATGTTTACACATTCGGGGTTATCTTTACTATCAAGTCTTGTTTTTAGAGTTTGCGTAACCACTTCAGTGAAGTGGTTGTGTTTGTTTGCTGCTGCTTGTTTATTTTAAGCATTGGTCTGGGCACGTGAAGGTTTGAATGTGTTCACAATGCTAACTAGTAGTAGATAGTCCTCTGTTAATTCATTTTAAAGTGATCTGCACATAAGAAGGTTTTTTTGTACTGTCTCAGTTTCACGCTAGAACAAACTTGTGTTAATTGGCGTTAGTGCTGGGCCATATGTGTCTGGGCTATAGCTTTTCATTCCTCTTCTGCCATGGATCTGCTGACAGCATAACTTCATTTCTTCTTTTCTGGAGTTTGCATAATTACACTTGACAATACAGTTTCTGAGTCTTGTGGAGTTGGGAGTAGTTAATCCCAGGTAGCCATTGAAAGGAACCTGTTATGATGAGTAACTAAAACCTCATTTTTCCCTGGTATCTGTGCCAGTTGTCAGAAGGCTCTCTGTGGTTATCTGTATCAGCACTGTGCGGATTCAGCGCTCCTGGTTGAAGAAGGGTAACTTGTAGGACCCGTGATAGAAATGGACAACTTGCCCAACACCTGTCTCTTGATCTGTGGAGGAAGACAAACCAGTGTGGGCCACCTTGTTTACCTGTCGTACAAGTGGAATTGTTTGTATCTTGGTTTCCACATGGAGCGGATGAGTTGTACCTGAATGCTGACTCCCTCCTCTCCCTGCCCCAGCTCTCATCTGGCTGGTTACAAGGGCTGTAAACTCCTCAAAGGCTGACTGATACTGGTGGCTGCTCTTGCTTTGGCGCTTTGAGCTGCCAGGCTGGGTGGAACCCAAAGGCACCTCAGCCAAGCCATGGTGCCCGCTTTTGGATTTAGCGCTTCCCCTGCCACTTGATCTGGGTTTCCTCAGCGCTGGTGAAGTTATCCAGGATGTGAGACTGCAGAGGAGGGGCTTCTGCTCCGTGATTGCTTTCTGTGCTATGATAAACAAGCAGGCAGATGATAAATGGAAGTGGAGCTTGCTTCCTTATCTGTTCATCTTGTCTCTCTGTGTGCTGGTAGCAGGGGCAAGTGGGGAAGAGGAGTGGTGGTGTGGAATCGTTTAGCAATAGCAGATACCCAGTATCCTTGCCTCCTTGCTCACTACTCCCAGCTGATCCTCATGTGATGATGAGGAATGTTGGATGATGACACAAAGACCCCTACCAAGTAATGCTTAAGGAAGATATCCCGCTGTGTGCATTTGGTGCTACATCTGGGATAAGATTATCATTAAAAAAAAATCCCAAAAAACCTAAAAAAACACCAGAACAAAACAAAAAAAGCCCCTGAAATACCATGAACTGTAACTTTTTTAAAGCCTTTGAATATATAGAGGATGAAGCAAATTGAAGGAGTTAAGATATTTTGTGTAAACATGTTAGGAAAGAATACAGGGTGCATTCAGAGCACAAAGGCTGGAGTTTTATTTGCCTGGTTGTTGTCAAAACGTAGCTAACCGCTCAGTAAGTATTGTCACAGTCTGTCACCGTAACTGCTGAGTGTTTGCCCTTGTAAATCCCTGTCACGTGTCAGAAACACAAAATCCTGTGACCAGATGAAAACAGACGGAAACATTGGATTCACAGAACTTTATGGCATTTGCCGTAGCTTTGGTTGTAGCTTCTGTTCAGAGTTGCAGCTGGCCAACGTGTGAAGGGGCGCTTCAGCCGTAGGGACTGCCCAAGTGCAGCTCTGTCTCATGGCAGCCTGTTTAGGGGAAGCTTTGCAAAGCTCCCGTGCAGTGCCCGAGGGAAGAGGAGGAGAGGCAGAAGCGGTTGTAGGGCACTGTCATCCTAAGCAGAAATTATATCACCTACTTTCACAAAAATCTGCTAAAGATTCTCAGAGGTGACACTCAGTGAGTGATTCAGTGAAATAAAAGCAGCTCAGCAGATCAGAGCAGCTGGGCTGAAGGTCCTGTAGTCCATGCTGTATGAAATGCATTGGTTTGGTTCCACTGGACCAGAAGCCCTCACCGTGCATGGCTTTGAGTTGGTTTAAACTATAAACCTTCAGTTCAAACCTCTTTGTCCCCTTTGGGGATGGGGTGTATTTCAGCAGGTACGTGGAACAGAGATCCTGCCTTTCTTGCTGCCAGGAGGAAGCTGTTCTACATGTATTAGAACTGATACCTGCTAATAGATGAGCAGAATTGCCCACCATTTATTCCTCATCGATACTGCTGTGATAATTTGCTTTGTTATTTGTCTGTAGTGGGTGTATGGCACGGGTGGCACTAGCTCCGGGGGTGATGACTTCCCTCAAGAGCCACCGTTGGCTGTGACAATGTGTATTTGTCACAGACGTTGGTGAGCGTGTGAGAGATCTGCTGCATTTTGGACTCAGTGGGCGAGTACAGAAAGTCTGTGCAACACGTGCACGATAAACCTGAGGAATCCGGGATGCTCCCCGTTGCTTCTGCGTTACTCTGTGGGGCTGCTGCAGGGTCAGCCTGTGGTGGTCATTCGGACTGCTGCACATCTGGAAATCACACCCAGATGTTGCAAGCATTGTGTTTCAGGCAGAGTTTCTGGGTATGAAGAGAGTGCAGCAGCTGAAGGCTGTGTTTCCTTCTTGATGCCACCCGTGCTCCTCTGTTCTGAGCCCGCGTGTGAGGAGTGCCTGCGGCCCTGGCCCCTTCATTGCCTCACCCTGCTCTTTTAGAATCGGGAGATATTTTCACATTTCATCAATATTTATTAACTCATCTATCTGCAAAGGGGCACAGCTACCGAATTCAAATGTTAAGGGTCTCTTGGATGTTATCTGGTTAATTGAAATAGAGTTGGGGAAAGACAAGAAGCCTTTACTCCTGGCTCTTGGATTCCTCTCGGATTTAGTCTTGCAAGTAACGTGGTATTGGTTGGCTTCATGTTCTGGATTAAATCTAAACCATCAGATTATATGGTTTACATAGTTGAAATTATTTTGCTATTATTGTATTTACATTAGTCTTTCCTTGTACTTTTGTTAGGCAAATGAATTTCTCTTTAAATATTTGTAAAGAGAATTTCAAAATACTGTGATTAGTTCTTTTATTTTGAAAGAAATAGTTAACAAATAGGAAAATGCTTTTGGAGTGCTGCGTTTCTGGCAAGTGCCATCGGTACAGAGTGTACTGAACTGGAAATGTTGCAGAGTTAGCACAAACTGCCTGATATAAAAAGCACGTTTTTGTTATAAACACTGGCTGGGTAACAGAGTTTTTTGGTCTTACGGAACAGCTTTAAACAGTGACTGTTGGTTTTTAGTAATATTAAATATTTGTCTTTTGGTGAATGTTGTCTTGGGAAAAATCACTGTAGATAACAAACAGACCAGTCTTTTAGTAGGAACTAAAAGTGCCTTGGTACTTCCTTTTTTTATTTAATCTAGACCATTTCATTTTGTTTTATGTTTTTGGGAGGTTATTCTTCACTTGAAAAAGTTGTGGGTTTCTTGTGTGGGTTTTTTTTGTTTTGCTTTTCCTTTGTTTGTTTGGTTTTTAAATTGTCTTTGTTTTGGTTTTGTATTTTTTGGTTTTTTTCCTTAAAAAAAATATTAGTACATGTGCCTTCTGATTCCAAATGTTCTTTGGAAGCTTTGTCTTTCTTTCTGGCTTTGCACTGATGCTTTAGTGTGTCTGTTACTGTAGTGTTTCAGGTGACGGGAGTCGCAACAGTAATGGAAAATACCGACAGATAAACGTGTTCAGAAAGTGTAAAGCAGTGCGAATGTCTAAACCTTTCCCAGCTGAAGCTCTGTAAAAGTGTTCTCTAGAGTTCTACCCTATGAATGAGGGGCTTGTAGATTTATTTTCTGTGGCTCTCTTTTTTTTTTTTTTAATATTAAATGCTATGAACACACGGCGTGAAAAGTGTCTCTAGACACCCTATTTTAAGAATGATCTGGGGCATGCTAACTTAAAACCAGGATCAACTGGCTGAGTTCTAGGCTTTTTTACCATTCCTTACCTGATCTTGTAGTGTATATCTTTTAATATGACTTATTTATCTCCTTAAAATATAAACACCCATTGTTTAATTTGGTTTGCCACTTCAAATGCATCCGTACTATTTGGCCGAAATCTCTTTGCAGGGCTATAGGTAGCCCAGTTTAATCTCCTATACCATTCTGTATAAAGCATTTCTATACCTTTGTTAGTATAGCAGTAATTTTTGGTTTATAGTAGTCTTCTCTTCAATAGAAGATGTCAAGGACACTCTTCACAGGCCTGCTAGATGATTGGCTTTACCTTAAAGCATCTCAGTGCCTTCTAAAATGGGCTTTTAATGCAGCAGCTCCTCTTTTGAGGCTAATGCACTACTCAAGGTTTGGCTGTGGCATCACGGAGGTGTGCACTGAATTGTGTTTTAAATACCTGGAATGTTACGTGGTCAAAACTGCCACCCTGAGACTTGGTGATTTGATAATTAAAAGAGGGCTCTTCTCCTTTAGCTGATGTCTGTGTTTCCCTTTTATTCTAGCAGCTGTGTGTAATATATTGGGAAGAGAAAGTATCACAGAATTATACCGTAGTTTAGGTTGGAAGGGGCTTCTGGGTATCTCGTCCAACCCTCCTGCTTGAAGCAGGGCCAAGTGGAGCAGGTGGCCCAGAGTGATGTCCAGTCAGGTTTTGAGTATCTCAGAGGGCTGTGTTGTATCAACTTTACAGGAAAAAAGTTTTTTCTTTGATTTCCTCTTAAGCCCTTTACCTCTTGTCCCATCACGAGATCACACTGAGAAGCCTGGCACAGTCTTCTTTACTCCTTCCCATCAGATATGCAGGATGGAAGATGTCCCCAAGCCTTCTTTTATCAAGGCTTAGCAGTCGCAGCTCTCTCAGATCAAGAACAGCACCAGGGTCTCAAATTTTTGGGATTGCTGAGAATTTTTGAGGTGAAATGAGCTCAGATGGTTTTAGGAAAGGCTAGTTCAAGTGTTATAGGAGGTCAACATAAGACACCATTTTTCACTTTCAGGTACTACTGGTGTAAACTTCCTTTCTTAACTTGGTTTAGTCTTCTTTGTAATAATGTCAGTACACTGTGTTAGTCAGAATCCCCAGTGGATTCGGAGTGAATAAGGAAGTGCATCATCACAACCAGGTTTTGAGCTGAAGGCTCTGTATCTGCAGCAGTCGCTTTGTCCTCGTACGTGAAACCTGTTTCTGCTCATCTAGAAGAGGTTGATGAGAGGGGTGGGAGGTCAATGTTGTGACTGTTGACATGCTGATTCTTTGGATTTTGTACTTGCTGTCATTTGTCTTCAATGAAATTGAGGTCTGTGATGTAATTCATTAGGAATAGATCATATTTTACTCCCTCTTCCCCCCACCTTTTTTGTTTGTTTGGTTTTTTGCCCATGTTTATTTTAATCTAAGCTTGGAAATTCTTGGGGGACAGTAGTTGCCTCTTTTCCTTTTCTGGTGTTTAAAGATGAGCCCGGCACCAGCTGAAGCTGTGTGGGGAATGAGTGATGGGGACAGGCCCTCTTCAGTCAGCGGGAGAGAAAGGGCTGCTTGTGCTCCTGCCATTGCCAAGCAGGAAAGAAACAAAGCAACAACCCATTGTGGTATCAGCCATCCCCCGGTGTCCGCTCAGAAGAAACATTTTAGTGGGTAAAAGGTCAAGGAGGGGACAGATTTGGTTTAGGTCATAAAGGAGCAACCTGTTTATCCCCTTTTTAACAAGAAGGAAAATCTAATTTCTTACTACTTAGCAAAGAAGGCAAAGCAAACTTTGATCCAGTCTGTTTCTTTTTAACGAAGTAAGTGTGCGTGTCATTATTTAAGTATCTAATGAGATTCTGAAATACTTGATTAAACCTACTAAGAAAGCACTGTGAAATGCAGCAGAGGTGAAGTAAGAATGCTACTGCAATTGAGCACAAATAAGTATTTTTATTAATCCAGTAGTGTCTAGCAGTGCTCCCTAATGATGTATGTCATTACGTCGCGGTTTTGGGTTTGGTTTTTTTTCTTTCTTCCCCTTTTTTCTTTGCCTGTTTTGTTGGGGTTCTTTTCCCCCCTTGTTCTTCCGTAAGCATCAGTCTCCTGCTGCCTGCTCTGGGAATCCTGTTGCGGAGGGGATGCTCCGCAGCCAAATGCTTCCAGAGTAAGGAAAGAAGGGATTTGTTTGCTGCTGATAATCTGACCAGACATCAAGGGAAGAAAGTATCAGAAGGAATCTGAACAGAAGGAATTTGAGCTGAACAAATTTTGATTGGAAGTGCAAGATTTGGAAATAGAAAGCCAGTTTGAAAGGCAGTTGGAGACTTGACAACCGTCCTGGGCAGTACGCTCTTTTTCTCTTTGTGCGCTACATTCTCTGAGCCTCCAAATCTTGGTTTTCTTGCATACTTATCACGTGTAGATTCATATAAACCACCTGAACTCGCTTTGTTACTGGGTGAATGATTAGCAATGGGAGAATGTTAAACAAGAAATACTTTGGAATGTTAATTGTAAGGCTAATGACTTCCTTTTAAAAAGAACACGAAGCAAAATTCTGGTAACTGTTACTAGGAGGAGAGAAATGTGTGCACGTAGACTGGATTAGGCTTGCAAGGGTTTAGAGGGGGATCTGGTGATCTGGGCGGAAAAGGGACTTTCCACTGGCATTTCTAATACAGTTTGGGGATATTTTGCAGTCCATAATGGAACCGCTGCACGAGATCAGGTTCTGAAGCTGGTGTACTTCCCCTCAGCAGCAGCTTTAATTTGCAGGCTTCAGCTTCGAATAAAACCATCTCTTAGGAGAACCGCAGGAAATGCAGTTTTGGATTATTGAGTCTCGCCGAGAGAAAGGGTTGGCAGCAGCGCTTTTGGATGTAAGTGGTTGTGCGAGTGACTTACAATTTAGGTACCACTTCTGACAGTTAAAAACCCACCAAAAGACAAAAGGCCTGCAAAAACAAGAGCAAGCACCTTCCCCCCCCCGAAGTCACACCTGCCTTTAAGTTTTCAGCTCCTATCTTTGTTAAGTATCTTCAAATGTAAGGCCACCACATTTATTTTAACACTGACTGTGATTCTACCTGGGACTGTAAGAAATGACTCTCAGGAGAGCCAAGGGAAACTATGAAGTTAATAACGCAGGTGAAAACTAAAAACTTGAAGCAGCGCGTTCTGTGAAGAAGCAGAAGTGTGGGTATTTTTACTACAAATTCTCTTGTTTTGCTACTCGTAACTGAGAGTCTCGTTTGCTGTTGTCTGAAATGGCTGGAAAATCATACAAGGAAGGACTTTGCAAAATAGATGTGCCGTTCTGCCAAAACAAACAGCCGTGTGCTTGTATGCCCTTAAGTGTCTGCAGAATTCCAAAGTGAGGGTTGTTCTCCCTGGTTCCAGCAGGACACCCAGCGTGGGCTCCTGGGAGGGCTGAGGGGTCACGCTTGGGTGCAGGTGGCACGGGGCGGTCTGGGCTTGTGGTGCAGTCTTGGAGTATCTGCTGAGTTTGTACGTGGAGACCTGGCGTTCTGAGCCTGCTGGGGAAGGCGCGTGGTGAGAAGTGCTGATGAGAGCGGAGAAGAAGAAAGATTTTCTTAATTCCATTCCAAGTGACTCCCTCCCACCCCCTTTCAGTATTGGGTGTGTAAAAAGACCGTGGTAGAAGCTCTCTGCACTCGCTCTGCCACAGCAAACCACAAGAAGAGAAGTTGTTTCGACTAGATGACATATTTGGTAGTTGCCTTGCCAAAAGCCCTTCTTTCTTTCGAACTGTAAATGGTTTTTCATTCTGGAATAATGCTCTTTTTCTCTGCAGTGCGTTTTTCTCTACAGCTAGTCCCTTATTCGTAGAAGTTTATTTTTGTAAGGCTTTTCCAGATTTAGGAACTGCATTTGATGACTCATAGGATTTTTTTTTTTCCTTTGCTTTCTGCCAGGTATGAGCAGCTGTGTACTTGATAATTAGCTTACTCTCTGCCTTTGCTTAAACGCTGCATTCTTTTCAGTATGTTCTGGCTGAGGGGGGAAAAATGCTGATATTTTTTTTATTTTTTTTCCTCTCCTGTTTGCTTTTTGTGTTCAGCCTACAAAAGGCAGTTTTACTAGGCTGCTGAAGCAGCCAGAATATTTAAATAGAGCATCTAAGGAAAAGGAGGACTATGGAACTGCTGTAAATAATCCTTTTTCCCCTTCCATGTTCACTTTCTCTGAACATCGTAATTCTGGATGGTATTGTAGAAGCAGAGAGGCAACAAAAAGCAGATGGTTACTATAGTTTCAGTGAATGGAGCCACAGTTCTACTTGGCTGAAGGTATTTTCTAATTTCGGTCATCTTGCCTGACGTCCATGAAAGGCTTTTCTAAACGGACTGAAGTACCGACTGTTTTCATACATCACTTGATCTTTCCTACCTATAAAAGCAGAAGTGCCCTCTCTGATGGTTTTAAGTACATCCTTATGTGAACGGCTTTATTGCCGCTCCGGTTTACTCATAACTGCCTTTGGTTCTCTGAAACGGCCCAGCTAGCTCCCTTAGGCTTCAAATAAAGAACTTCCTCCGTGGGAGGACAGGCAGCTCTGACTCCGGGCAGAACTTCAGTCACTTGAGCTGCGGAAAACGAAGTCACAGCTTCACCGAGCTGAGGTTGGGGTGCGGGAAATCCTAACGCTGGGACTTGCCCGGGAAGCGACTGGGGGGTCGCTGTCTGGGTGCCTGCGGTCAGCTGATGGGTGATGTTGATCGGTGCTGTGCAGGGACCTGTTGTCAGAAAATAGACCCTTGAAAATCAGAAGGGGATTCTGTTTGCCATTCTCTTAACAAGTTTGCATCTGCCCTGTGGAAAGCTTTTATTTTTTTTCATTTTAAAGCTGATATTGCAGTGGTTAAATCTGATTTTTCTTCCTAAATTCCATAAACCAAACAAAACTGTTCCATTGCCCCTCTGTGGATTTTTCTGTTCCGAGATCTTAATATCTTGTTTTGTAAAACTTGCTCTGTATTCCCCAAATACCTTGTCACGTCTGTGCCAGCTTATTCAGTAGCTAAACGTTAGCTGTGATCCCAAACAACATTGCTGTCACTTGGAATTAATGAGTGCAGCAGAAAAGTTACTCAGCGCTAACCTGTTGTCAGCCCCCTCCGCGTGCAGAGCTCCTGCCGACCTCTGCCCGACGGAAGTTGCGATGTGTAGGTTTTGCAACATCACAAATGCTGTTTCGCTTGCCATTGAACATTGGAGACAGAAACAGGTAGATAAACTTCTTTTCAGAGGAGAGTTTTGAGTTGACAGCAGCATCCCCAAGTGGGGGGTGCTGGTTGTTATGGTTACCTGTGCCTGTGGGTGTTGAGCAGGGCTCGACAGAAATGATGCACTCCAGGGAAGCACCTGCGCGTACGAGCATCTGCTGCTGTGGAGGACGGCCACTAAAAATGAGAGACACACTTTTGATTGAAACTCCACGCTGGTTTCACGACCCGTGTATGGCTGTCTGAGGAGGAAGCACGAGGAAAGTTGTGTGGTTTAGGTTTAAGTCTTGCGTCTGTGAGTTGGGCTCCGTAGATGTCGCGCTGCTTCCGCACACCCCCTGCCTTTTTCCGAGCCTCTTGTCTATGGTTTGACATCGGGGGAACACAGGTGATGTTTCACAAGGTTCTGACGCTCTGAAGGCATGGGTGGTAGCAGTCTCTGTGGTGGTGGGTTTGGGTTTCTTTGGGGCTGGTGGTGTCTCTTCCCAGACACTCAGGTTCTCATTGCATTGTAGCTCCCCTCTTCCTGAAGAATTTTCCATGGAGCTTTCTGCCCCTGGCCCGCTCACCCACAGCGTTTCTGTTCCGACAACGTGCAGCGTGACATTGCAGGCTCTGTGCAGCTTTGTAGTAGGTGGTTGGCCCTCGTCAAAGAGGACATTTGTGCAGAAGCCGTACTCAAAAATATTTTTCAACTTGAAAAAAAGCTTTCATTATAAATTCAGGTGTTTTAATCAGAAATGGTGTTTACTATGGGATCAGTGAAATGTTTCCTCTCCGGAATTGCTGAGATTTTTAGCTCATGGCTTAAATACTTACACTTGGGGAACCAGAAACCCTCTGGCTGATGTTTTTTAGTTACTTTGGATGACTGAAGTGTATGTATATGGAGATACGCAAATAGAGATACCTAATATCTATGAAAACCAGCATTCGAAGGGAATACAAAGTGGTTTTTTTGTGCTTCAAATTCAATTAGCAACTCAACATCTTCATAAGGATACACAGGAGTGCTCCCATTTAATGAGTATTGAATTGCATTAAGGTGCACACGTGGGGGGTGAACGTGTGGGCACGTGAACCCGGGACACGCTTGGCGTTTGCCGCTGGCACCTTTTCCGTGCCGCGGCGCAAAGCAGCGATCTTTCTCCGTCTCTGTGTCGTGGCTTTGGCCTTTGTGAGGTGCTCGTTTTGGCAGCGCTGTGGTTTGCATCATTTTTTTTTTTCAGTATTTGAATTGGGTAGAACCGAGGAGGAGTAAACAAGCCCAGCTATTTTAAACTACAGTTAACATTTGTTTTTTAAGGTTGGATGAAATTCAGCTTAAACTTCCTTTGTGCCAGGACTGGAATAGCAAGTAAGAAAATAATTGCTGTGGTTTTAAAAAGGCGATGTGAAGAATTTACAAGTGAGTTCTTTTGATTTATTGATACCACCCTGAGCTGATGGGTCTTTATATTAAATTTGTCCCTTATTTTTAAGCAATAGATTTTTCCTTGATAGGTGTCACTGTGACTGTTGGTAGTGGTTTTTGTCTTAGAGAGCTGTCAGTCTTGCTGGCTTTCATGCACCTGCAAAATGCCCTCAAAATTCAGTATTAATCCACCTTGATTTTTTTATGTTCTTACTCTGAGAAAGATTAAGCTACTGGAATAGTAATAAACATAGGAAAGGTTGCTGCTCTGTACAGACAGGCAAGCTGGGAGTGGAGAATCACAGCAAGACAGGCGGGGGCAGTGGCCTCACCAGCAGGGTCATGGTGTCGCAGTTCCTGGTCAGGAAGAACCGAGGTCCATGGGGTGGTAACCAGCTAACAGTCCAGATCACCAGAGAAGTCTATAGTGATGAAGCAGGTCTGGTATCAAGCCAGAAAGCTACATCTGTGGCTCAGGATCAGGCAGAGAGGTACAATGCCAGGCGCAGGTAGGCACAGACCAACCTATAGCTTAAGCTTAGGCTCCCATTCTTATGTTCTGCCTGAGCTTTGAGCAGCAGGAAGGGGACAAGCCCCTGCTGAGGCTTCTTATGGCTCTTGGTTTCGTGCCTGGATTGCTGCACCATCAAAGTTGGCCTGAGCCCAAGCAGTTGAGCCCCCAGGAGTGGGGGGATTTGTTCAGGGATCTGACAGAATTAGGTAGGATCAAAGATCCATTTAGTATCCTGCAACTGATAACGACCTAGCAAATGCGTAGGGAAAGGGTGCAGGAGGGGAGTAAGAGTACAGCCAAGTGTCCTCCAGCTCATCTCCAAAGCTCCAGCAAGCTCTAACTTACTGACATTTCTTAGCCAGAGGCTCTTTCTTTGTATTTCAAGTCCACGCTTGTTCTGTGTGAGCCCCCCCCCCCCCCCCAAGTTTGTCAACCAGGTTCTAGGAAGAGATGCTGTATTTGATCTTCTTGCTTAATGTGTGATACGAATGATCCAACTTGGAAGTTGTGAACTTGAAGTTTGTAACATACAGAAAGTAAAACTGAGGAAGGCCCAAAGAGGTGAACTGATTCCATACAAGGTGGAAACTGACGCTTCTAGCAGGAGATTAAATGAACTAATGGGAAACCTTGCTGTGGAATCCTGTGGAAGCTTGTTCTTTTCATTGTTTGTTCTTGTTCGGTTGTTTTGGGTTGGCTGTGTGTCTCCATCCCCCATCTCCCCCCCATAACTACAACTGAACCATGGTCAGAGATGTTGTTTGCACCCAAATTCTCCCCCTTCTAACCTGGAAAACACCACATTGTTTTCTTATTTATTCTAGAGGTAGCTCTATCACCTAACTTTTTTTATTTATTTATATTCCTTTTTCTTTTGCTTTAACTGACAAAAAAGGTTGCACTTACTAGATTAATAATTTTTCCTTTTGCCTTGGAAACTTTACCAGTTGCACTTTTAAAATGTACCCGTTTCTGGCACTCGTGTCTTGGCACTGCCAATCTACAGTTGTCCTGTATTTTGCATCTAATAATTTATTTGGTGAATAAGAATACATGAATCCATCGATTGTTCACTGGGCATTTTGGCTGAGCCACTGAAGGTGTTCCTGGAGGGATGGAAAGAGCCATCAACGTTGCCCCGGTGAAAGCTGATAGAGAGCAATGGTTTTGATGTAGAGAATCTGTGTTGCAGCCAAAGGATGGTGTGGGAAGAAGATGTGGGGAGGACAAATGCTGTTTCTGGGGGAAGGAGAAAACCCTGGTGTGTTGGAGGTAAAAACCTACACAGATTTTGGTTGTTGTCTTGAATTTTCCACCCACCCCTTCCTCTCTCTCTCAAAGTTGGTTTTAGTAGATGCCTTTTACAGCTTTGGCTAGAAGCCAGGTGGACACTTCTAAGGGAAACTAGAGCCAGGACAGGAAAATCTCAACAAGGATTACTATTTCTAGTTAAAAGGTTGGTTAGACTTAAACACTGAGAAAGCTTTACGCAATCTGTTGTGAGGAAAATGAATGATTCAACAGTGTTTCTATTTCAGAAAGTTATTAACTATTCCTGGCCTCATCCCTTCATCTTCAAGGAGCAGCTGCTCAGATCGGAACAGGCGAAACTTCAGCAGCTTATCTAAACCAGGTGGCATAAAAGTAACTTCAATCTGGAGAAGAAAATAAGTTTTGTCTCTAGGCAAACAGATTGTTGCTGGCTTTATCTGTGACTCTGCTCCTGGAGACGCTGATAGCAGACGGGTTCATGCGTTATGATAACTATCAGAGAAAGTTGGAAGGGAGTCAAGCAACCTGTTAATAACACAAAACAACAACATAATGCTTTATCCCAGATGAAAATTTGTGATACGGCTTTTGAATAATAGACCTCAATAGTCCTGCTTTAGCAACAGCCCTTTCTTGTAAAGAAACCTGCAGTTGTGGATACTCGGAATCCGTTCTTTTTCTTCGGTGATGGGCAGCCCTTGCTGCCAGCAGCCCGGGGTGGGTGGAGCAGGAGGAGGAACGTGACCGTGGCTGTGTAATGCTGGAAGGGAGCTGCTGCTCAGCTCTGCCAGCCTGGCGTACATCTCTACACCCCGATCCTAACGCACAGAAAGGAATCAAATTTGTTTAGTCTGCTTGAGCAACCAGCATTCCTGGGGTCAAATAAAAATTCTCTGTGCAGCAGATGATCTAAGCAGTTCGGCCAAAAATTGGTCATCTTTCGTGCAACATTGCTGTGTTTTTATTAAAAAAGAGAGAGAGGAAAAAAAGGAGAAAACTAAATTAATAGGTATTAACTAGATTCATAAAACCCCAATACTCTGAAGTAACTCAGTTTTGTTCAGTATCATGATATCCCTGACACCTGGAAGGAAAAGGGATTGTTAAGGAAATGTCTAAAATCTGCAGGAGCTTCAGCTTTTTTCCTCCTTGGTCGTGCAGTGGGTATGTCCAAACCCTAAGCATCTTCAGGAGCGATGCAGGGTTTTTCCTATTGTTAAGGAAAAGACTTTGGAAGACTTTGCTGTTTATAAATACAAGGAGGATAATTGCAGTGTACACTATGTAGATTGGTCTTATTCAATAAGTAGTAAAAATACAGATGGGCCATGATATGGAAATAACTTGCTGTGGGAAATATTCCCCAGAATACCTAGTTATTCCCTCTATCTACTGCTGGAATGTAGTGAGGAGAAGTGTACAACAGGCAGCGTCTGGAGCTCATGTTGCGTGCCCATCCTCAGTCTCCTCTTCAAAGATCTGTGATTGAGAAAATTAAATTATTTCAAAAGCTATTTTGCTTACCATTTCAGAGGAGGTTCAAAATTGGTAAGGGACTGGGATGGTTAGGAGCAATTTAATTACCTGGAATTTTTGGAGTGTCTATTTGAAAAAAAAGCATTTTATGGCATAATATATTAATTTTTTATTTCCCTTTGTTTAAATTTTATTCAGAATGGCTTTAGAAAATGAATAATATTAGGTGTGCTTTTCTGATGACTTTTCATCTGAGAAGTGCCAGAAAAATCACTTCAGTATCAGAAAAAAAATTAAAAAGCAAAATAACTCTGCCTCCCTCCTTCTGTTTACTCTCTGGCTGAAACTCTGAGCTAGGACTCCTTCTCCACTCCAGAAAAGAAAAGGTTGGGGGTTCATGTGTTACCGATGCATTTTCAGAAGTTCCCTTTTTAGCCTGTTTCATGTTCTGGATCTCTGCTGGGGTTCATCTCTCTGCTGTGCACCAGGAGAGCGGTGCCGCTTCCCCCCGAGTCTCCTCCGCAAGAGCCGCAGCGAAACGGAAGATAAACATCTCCCCTGACTGCAGATCTGAACTCTGGGCTTCACCTCATTAGTACTTCCTGCTTTTTGCATCGGATTTAATGTACGCTGCCTTTGGTAATAAGAATGATAAACTACCCCTTAGGTTCTCTGTTGTTTTTTAGCTTTCTGTGACTCCATCATCTCCGAATTGGTTTTACATCTTAGTCTAATGATCTGTACCGTGACTTGCCGGCTTAATGTGAACAAATGGAGCTAAACAGTTTATGAAAGTTAGTAAAAATTAGTTCATTTGTGATATTTTTGACCTCTTTTTTCCTAAATTTATACTTTCTTTAATGAAAGTGTGTATGAAGCATTCATAAATGCATTTAAAATTTAGATAGAGCTGCTTAAAATTCTGAATTGCCAAAATAGCATTAGACTTTCAAAATACACTTTGCAGTCAGAAGAGCCCTATCTCCTAGTGAGCTTATTATTTAAGATCTTTTTGCTGCCTAGGGCAGCACAAGTAATTTTCTCTTCAGAGAAAGAAGAAAAAGAAATTTAAGTAAAAAAACTTGTTGAAGTCCAAAAGTTATCTTCTTAAGAAGTGGATTTTTCAAAAAGCTATAATAGTGAAAAGCAATTTCCTTTACCTCTGGTTCCATTAGATGAAAGCCTTTGGTTCAGCCCAGGTTTTCCTGCTGTGTTATTCTGTGTTCTCTGTTATTCAAAGTATTGTAGGTAAATTGTGTTCCGTGCTCAGATGTGAGGATTAAGATGACAGGGAAGGTGTTTGGGCCTTCAGTGTTCATGGAAATTTACTTTTTTTTTTTTTTTTCTTCCCATAGTAAAATTGTTGGCCACCCCTCAATGCCTCTTTCAAAGCTCACTAAAACTTGGTTCAGTCAACAGCCAGAATTTTAGCATAAACCACTTCCACTTCTATGGGGTGCTCTAATGGATGTTTCCTCATCCCACACCAAAAAAGATGATGGTTGGATGTTGTTTGAGAAGTCGCTTTCAAGAATTGAGCCTGGCAGGAGATTATTTACAGTCAGAAACTGGTAGCAATAAATACCCCCATGCATTCCCAGTGGTCTTTTTATTTGTGTTTGTGTGTTTCAACATTGTTCAGCTTTCTTGACACTTTGGAAATGAAAAGAAATTCCTAGGGCAGCATAAGTATCGACCTCTCTCTCAATAAAATACTGTAACATAAATTGGTTTTCCAGCTGATCCATACAGCTCTTCTGGTGGATTCCCTGGTGTGGGAGTAGCTCTTCAGCCTGTTCTACAGCCACTGTGCTTCTGCCAAACGTGTTGCTGTGGAGAGGTTGGTCAGGTGGGTCTGGGCTGCCACTGACTATCCTGTCAGTGCCTTCTTGGGGTGCTGGGGTCTCAAAGAATGCCCTGGAAATGTTCCCCACCTCTGCTTCGGTAGGTTATACCAGCCCTCTAAACTTCTTTAGGAAGAATCACAGAACATTAGGGGTGGGAAGGGACCTCCAAAGATCATAGAGTCCAACCCCCCCTGCCAGAGCAGGGTTACCTAGAGCAGGGCACACAGGAACAGAGCCAGGTGGGTTTGGAGTCTCTCCAGAGAATCTTCTGTCATTTTATTGTTTGGAATTTTTGTGCTCTAACCCTGCTTTGAGATTGCCTCTGTTCCCACGTACGGACCGTGCTGGGTTAGAGACTTAGAAAACCAGCTCTGGTCACCGTTTGGGGTTTTCTGTTGGTTTGGTTTGGTTTGGTTTTTTTGCTTAACCAGAGTTTACATATTTTCCCATCAGTAAAACGAGATTGACTGCATTTCTGCTTGTTATTTCAGGAGCTTGAGCGTGTAATGCTTAAACACAGATTGCTTTTGTAGACTTGTTTGTGTAGGTTAAGTTTACTTCTATGGGAATTAGGTTGGCTGTTGGTGCTACTTACCTAATTCAAAGAAGTCAGTGCTTTTTTCTGCCTATTTCTTAAGTTTTTGCTCATTTGTTTTCACGTTGAGCAAGGGAAAGAACTTTGTCAGCTGTAAAAATATTTGACTATACTTTCAGAATATGTTTATTTGTTTAAACTAAGAAATACTGTCGCTAGAAAAGGGCCAAGTGGAAGATGATGAGCAGGAGTGATATATATTGTGGTGTTCAGTCACTTTAGGGGGCTTTGTTTGTGTTCAGTGAGACCAACAGTTTATTTAGCTTATGAAGTTTGTAGATCCTATCAAAGGCTCGCTTTATTTTTGCGTTTTGATTTAGAAACTCATTAGCCTGTTAGTGGTGTAATAAGAGAAATGTATTTAACTGCCTAGTCCAAATGGGGCTAGTAATATATCGGAAAACATTTAGTGCAAGAAGGCTGGGCTTGGTTCCTATGTTTTGAGCAGAAAAATAGAAAAGGTCTGTGGGTTCTGCTGGGGTCTCTTCTTTCCAGTGAAATTGCTTAATTTTTCTTAGGAAGCCTCTGGCTACCAAGCCACGGAGAACAGATTTCATTTCTGGCAGCAGTTCTGCGTTCGAGTGTGCTGGAGCTGCAGGAAACTGCTGCCCGGTCATGAAGCTGCTGAGCTCGAGGGGTGGACCTGCCTGTACCGGTGTGCTCGGCTCTTTGCAGATACAGCTTCTGCACTGGGGGGCTTTGGGGATTCTTCTGAGTGTGGAACTGGTCTTTGTTTAATCCAGACTCCCTGAGCTGCTGCCGTTCTCTGCCGCGCTGAAGCAGTAAGGGCCCTGTGCTGTGGAGGGAGGGACGTTCCGCATCCTCCCTGCTGTTTTCCAGGGAGGGACTGGCACTCCTCTTGAAGTGAGCCAAAACTCAAATGGTAGCATCTCTATTTGCATTTTTAGTAATTTCTAGTAACCTCTAGATTACGTAGTCTCCGTATTTAAGAGCACTCAGCTTTCAGTGTTTATCTGTGCACGTTAAGTCTTTTGGCAAGCGATTAACCCCCTGAATTTGTTGGGTGTTAGGAATTCCTGTCTGCCTTATCTCCTTCCCTCTGCTACATTAAAGGCTAAGGGAACTGATTCTATACGTAGTGTCAGTCTTCATACATTTCTTATTTCTCTTGGCACTTGCTGGTCCCTTAGGGCTCCTGGATTTCCTCTGTTGGTTTTCAGTTAACCAGTGCTGTCTGTTTATACATACACAGCATGAAGAGAGAGTTACCTGGGTGGGATGTCTGGTGTGCTTCAAATGCCAACAGGCAGAGATTTATTCAAATCTGTGTTTAAAAAATAAAGTAATAAACACATTAGATGCTGTGAGTGAAAATTCTCAGATCATAGTCATTGTTTGAGGTTCCTTCTTCTTCCAGTTCACACGAATAAATCCAGAGAAACTGTGTAAGGGAAAACTGTCTGAGAACTTGATGCTTAAAAGGGGAAAAATGTGTTGTTACTTATATTCCACTAACACTTGTGAGTTCCACTCCTGAAATAAAGCCTCGTGGATGGTGTACAACGCTCTGCTAAAAAAGCATTGGACCAAGCTTTGTGCTGAGTAACAGTCTCTAGAACGATGTTTGAGGGCTGTTTGGGTGATCGGATTCTTGTGTGAAATCTAACACAAGTTTTTTGTTGAAGAATTTACACAAGTGATCCAAAGGGTGATTGCTCACTGCAGTAGATGCCTGATAGCAGTGGTAATAGGGAAATGGTAATTGGGATTTGCAGGAGTCCTCAGCACTGCCGGAAACCAACGACCATGCATGTAGGACATGAGAGGAAGAAGGAATAACGGGGGAAAACAGCTGTTGTGTGGTTGGTTTTGTTTGGTTTTTTTTCCCCTCCTCATGAGCTTTATTAACTTACCTGACTTCCAGCAGACACTTTCAGGTGTCCCGTGTGAGGGAGGGGACAGCAGCCACACGGAACAAGAGCTGCCCGTTGTAATGGGGCACTCCTGATGGCAGACTTCCAGTTGTCTTTTTTCCCCTCTAGGAAAACACAGGTTTGTGAGGCACTGATACTGAAAACTGTAAGTTCTAAAATACGTCTCCTTCCAAAGACAATGCTGGGACACAACCCATAAGACACAACCACTGAATTAAGTAACTATTTCTTGACATAAGCACACCCTGTTGAAATTGAGTTCAAAGGATGCCCTGAATGTAAAGGGCAGCAATGAAATGGTCAGGGAAGTATTATCTAACTTTTCAATGAGGTTATATGTATTGAACAAATATTTATTACCTGCTTTTCACTCGGTATACTCAGTGTTCCTGTGTTCAAACTATTACAAAAACAAGATGTAGAAAAAGTTGTGGCTGAAGTGCTTCTGATGCACCCCTTAATTAGCTCAGAGTAATGTCATCTTACCTGGAACGAATTTGGCTCACAATTGTAAATGAAATGACCACACTTTTGAGTGGTTTTTCCAAGGGCGGTAAAGGTGGAAACAAGATTTGATCACCACACCTGCTCGAGGACTTCTCTTGCAGACTGTGAGCAATTGTTCCATTAATGGCATCTCTGGAGTAGAGAGAACAGTAAGTGCAAACACATGGAACTTAGTCCCCTGACAGCCCGTGCCGGGTTTATTTATATCCATAATGAGCTGTGTGGAGGTTCTGAATCATTCCCATTGTCGCTAGTGCTCTGACTTTGCTTTTCTTTCTTGTCTTCATCTTCTCTTCTATTTTTTTTTTCCTGGGCCAGATGTGGGCTTAAATACACATATTTTCTTGAGCTCTCAAAGTTGTTGTGTGGAACATTTTTAATTTCTGAAAGTCCATAAAGCTGACTCCTTGTTCATCACTTGATGATCACATGAGGCTTTTCTTACAGCTAAATGGTGTTGGCCATTCTTCTGCACAGGCCTAAAGCTCAGTAATCCACACAATATGCTGCTTTATAGCTATATGCATTGTTTAGGAAGATACACTTAAAAAGCAGAAGTATTTATTTAGAAATTAATTACAGGACTGTTCTTTTCCTCTGGAGGGGTGATAGTCTCAGAGCCTCATTCAGGATGGGGCATTCTTAGAGACCATCATTAGTCAAATATTTTTGATGCAAAAAAATTTTATAACCTTTCTCAAAAATCCCTGTGGAAACAGTAGGTGTTAGTGAAAGAGTTTTTTATTTATTAAATAGGACAGATTAACAGTTTTTTTGAGGTTGTCATTTGATTTGGAAGCTTTCAGAGTTCCTGAATGCAGACTGTTTTCGGAACACCACAAGGTTCCAGTTAAGGTGTCGGAGTTCAGGAGGGGTGAATCCCATCGCTGGGGGAGCCGCTTAGGAAAGACTCTGCTTTCCTGCTGGGACTTCCCTGGGTGACTCAGTAAATTCCCTCTTTGCCTTCTGTTCCAAAGGTGATGGAAAGGCAACGCTGATTATTTTGCTTTCTGGTTTTTAATGTACTAATTTCTCTCCCCCTCACAGTGCTCCTTGATTTCACGCTGATCATGCCATTTTCAGTTCAGTCTTCAACTAGTCTGAAGTGTCCTCTAGAATTCCTGCAACTGCCAGCAACAAAAACCTTGGAGCAATCGGGCTGTCCTCTGCCAGTGGACTGCCTGCCTTTTGAATCCCGTGCTGTCACAAAACTGCATTTTGAGAAGAAAAAGGTGGCTTTCCCCATAGGTTCTATTTTGCATTGCTGGCGTGGCAGTGCAGGGCTCCTGTGCGAGAAGTTTGGACAAGATTATTAAGCACTGCTGGCTGAGGTGCAAATTCATTAGGTAAACTACCCATAATGTTATGTAGAATAACCTTTTTAATGCAGTCTTGGCAAGGCTATTCTTCGGGAGCTGTTTCTTTTATTTTTGATTGCATTGAGCTAATGTTGTCTGGTAAGCATTTCTGATGGACTTTAAGCCTGGTAAATGGCTTTCCTGGCCCTGAGAGCAGGATCTGTAGCTACTTGTTACTGAGATCCCTCTCATAATTCCATGAAACTCAGACATTCTGCAGCCATTCTTTAGCTGTGGGGGAAAGAAAAAAAAAAAAAAGATCCTGGAGATAAAGATGATAAAGTGTTACTTTCACTGTAGGTTTTCAGCAGAGGCCACTTACCAAACTATTGTGTTATTTCTTTTTTACATCGTTCAGAATTTGTGGAATAAGTGGTAGTATCACTGCTGGGTGGGCCCCCCTCCTTAGCTTCTGTCATGGCTTCATGGCCCTGGAGCAAAAGCCCTAATCCCTTCTCCATGCCGCCTTCTTAGAGGAGGTCAAATTCTGGTAGGTAATGTTTGCAGAAAAGAACGGTTGAAAATAAAGCCCGGGTGCTCATTTGAGATTGACTGCTGGGAGACTGATTTGATTCAGGCACCTTTACACTTCAGATCGTTGGCAAGAGCTCGGAATGACCAGGGTCTGTAGAGTCATTTTGGTGTCGCTGGCTTGAGGTGATTCTTGCCTCTAGGACAGAGGTGGCAGCAAATTACTTCTTCGTCTTGTTGGAAGTTGTTGATCTTGAAGTTTGGAGATAGGAGCATAAGTCAGTTCTAGACTGGGCAGCTGGTGGAGAAGCTCACAGAGGTGGAGATGTCTTCATAAACAGCTGCTCTGGAGAAAGCTTTCTGGCAACCGTGGCTTTCGGTGGAGAGTGTTGGATACAAGTGTGCAAACCAATACGCCATCGAACAGAAGGGTGCATAAAAGAAGAACAGGGTATCTGCTGGACTTCAGACAGTGGACCTGCATCGCTATCTTTGGGTTTTACCATCCTTTGGGACTTCAGAGTTCAATCTGAACCTGTGTGGGTTTGTAGAAACGCTTCTCTGAAAGGTGCCTGTGTGTTCTTCAGCTGGTGACTGAATGGTTTTTGTGGAAAGAAATTGGAGTGCCTTACCTGTAACAAATACAGTGATATCATTTGCTAGGAATTTTTAAAGCGTTGCTCCCTGTTAAAATTGAAAAGCTGAGCTTGAACAGGCAGGGACTTGATTAAAACAGTTGGATCATCTTTCTGACTTAGCACATATTGGCCATGTGTAGGTGGACTCTTTAAAATGCAAATCAGGCTAAAATGAGCTGTTAAAAGCATACTGTGAGTAGGTTTTGTTGGAGTTGTTTGTGATCAAATAATGCAGGCAGGGATTTGTGAAACATAAAAAGCAAAAATTCCAACTTTATGGGTAGCTTTTTGATAAGCAACAACAACAAAAGTAATATCTGCTGCCTTCTAAAGCTTCCCCTCCTGGAGCTTTCAATATTGCACACCCTGGTTCAGTCGGAGCTGTAAACCAGCACAGGTATCCATATGGATAGCACCTCTGCTTTTAAAGGCTGAGGGGGAACAAAACCAGTTTACCATTCCATTTGTCCTTATGAAAAGTCAAGGATTGTGCTGGATGATCCCACAGTTAGGGAAATGAACTGCAGCCAGAGCTTTCATTTGCTAGTGGAGCAGATGAATTATCTGCTTTCTCCTGCCTTTACAAGCTCAAAACGTGAGCATTGTAAGGCATTTTTTATTTGGACTGTCATTATTAATGGCATTATGTCAGTTGGTGCTTCTAAATCCAAGGTCCTGCTTTGCCAGCAGTTGTGCTTAGTGCTTCAGAAGGGGGGGATGAGAGGAAACTACAGAGAAAACCTACAGCTTTTAGGAGTTTAGAAACAGTGGTGGGGTAGGAAGTAGGAAGGTGTAGTAAGCTTGACAGGGTAGGAAGTAGGAAGGTGTAGTAAGCTTGACATTCAAGTACTCTCGACAATCCCGTATGTGTTGTGCTGAGCAATAAACCAAAGCTGCTTGCTGTAGTATTTACTACTACAAGGAGACTTGAGTGTCCTTAAGAGTGGTGTATGTTTGTGTGCTAATGCACTGAGTGATGTGGCTTGATTGCTTCATGCAGAGTGGAAACATCTATGCTTTTCAGCACTTTGTCTTAAAGTTGTTACTTTTCAAAGGTTTTTAGCGTGCTTCGGCTTGAGAAGGAATTTTCACTTGTGACCTTTTTGTGTTATGAAGATTCTATTTATGTGGAAAATACTCCAAAATTCTGAATGTCAGAACTTAGTGGACCCCTGTGGTGGTGGTTCTATTGATGAACCTCTGTTTACAGAGACTTTTTATTTGGTTCTTTTACAATTATATTTTATTAGCATAGTCACAGCATTTCAAAGGCTTCCTGGCCAGAAGTGGATCGCTCTTCTGCACTGCTGCACGGTGTTAGTTGCATCACTCGAGACGTCCGTGGCTGCCTCTGTTGCAAGTGAACTTTGCTACGTTCTGATTTCCCACAGCGTGTTTGGCGTGTGTTGAACAAACACCAGAAAGGCATTCACAGAATCACAGGATGATAGAGATTAGAAGGGACCTCTGAAGATCATCGAGTAGTAGGTTTTTGACAGAACTCCCTGTGAAACAACCGAGGAGTAAGTTGAAGCTGGAATACTAGTGTCCAGAGCAAGCAGCTGCCTGTGAATTACAGTTTAATGCAGTGAGTGTTTGAATTCCATGAACTGTTTTGAGAAAGTAACCTTAAAATCTCTTCCAGCCTATAATAAAATAATAACATTAAAGTACGGTGTAATTATTGCATTTTGATTTAAATTCTGAACAGCAGGTGTTTCTTAGTGCACAAGATTAATTGCTGTGTAGTCATAATTTTCCCTAGCTTTCATGTTCTGCTGATAAAGCCTTTTAATAGGTGCATCAAACTCCTTGCTCCTGGGTTATAGCCGCTTCGGGAGGTCCCAGTTGCTGTCTGTGGTGGATCAGATGAGTGGGAACGGGGAGGCGATGGGCACGCCTGCCCTTTCCACACGAGTGCCTGGCTTCCAGAGCCTGAGTCACTTCTGCTTTAGCTCGTATTTTCAGGTTTCAGAGATGGTTTTTGTCTCCCAGCAAAATAATCAAGAGACAAGTATTTGTGTTTTTCATTTTAAAAAATGGGAATATGAACTGCCAACAGGAATGACAATATTAAATTCCTCATGTTTGCAGGTAAGGCTGTGTGGATTTATTTGGAACTTTGCATTTCCTACTGGTTTGTCTATGATGGGCTGGTTTGTCTATCATTTCTATCCATGATGTAGAAAATGGAAGCTGAAGCGGGTGATGAATGGTAGGAGACAGAGCCATGCTTCTGGCTGCGTGCTTCTCTGCACAGAACACTTCAACCATCTGCAGCAGAGCCTTTGGAGGAGTCAGGAGTTGCCAGGTCAACTTTCCTTTTTGCTGCTCCCTGTTCTGGGATCCAGTTTGCACTTGTATTCCCTGACAGAGATGTTATTGGAGATGTAGGCTTCACGGTGCTTGACCAGCAAAGCCTGTCTGCCTCTCCTGGGCAGTGGCTGACAGTTGTAGGGAATATCTCTTTGGATTCGTCCAGGTTGGGTTTCTTCTCCAAAAAGCCCCAGAATTTAAGCAATTAATTTCTCGAGTAGAAGAGACCATACAGTATAGCATACTTTGCTGCCCTTGTTCTGTACATAAATGTTGATTTAAATATTTCTTCCTTGAAAGCTTAAAACTTCATGTTAAGTAACATGACATCTGTGAAACGCAGTTGGTTAAAAGCATGGTACCACTGAACCTTCTGAGATGTCCTTTGTGTCAGTCCATCAACTTCAGCAGGTTCTGAGTTTAGCTGATGAGGTTTTAATATGTCCATCAAGCTCATTTGCCTCCACTGCCATGTAGGAGTGATGAAAAGGATCCACTATTTTAGCTCTTGTACCGTTCTGTTCTTTGGGATAAAGCTGTAACAGGCAGGTTTTTCAGTATAAACATGATTCTTTCCAGTAAACTGGTCTCCTGTAACCTCACTTCCACCTTTTCTTTTTGTGTCCTTATAGAGAATGACAAAGGAGATGCTTGGAGTGCCATCCAAACAGTGTCAGGCCCTGAGGGCATTCATTCATTCATTCATGATGCATGGGCTTGGAAACAAAGGTCATATCCTTCTCCAGAATTAAAAGGAAACAAAATGTACACAAGTGTCAGAACATAAACAGTAGCGTATCCCTGGCTTTAGATCGATTTACAAACCAAGAAACCAAAGCATTCAGCAGTGATCTATAAAACACAGTTTCAGCCCTTCCTAGATTCCTCGTTTATTATCCTTCTGTTACTATTATTGTGCTCTGTCAAACAGCTGAGAAAATTTTCTCCTCTGTGGACTTTGGATTAAGCTCTTCTACTTTTTGTTTTGCTTCCCAAACTTGACAGTTACTTTTTCTGAGAAGGAGACTTTCTTGCAACTGTTGCTGGTTTGTTTGTGGTTTAGCTTGGTTTGCGATACAAACACTCCAGCCCTTCCAGCCCTCTTTGTCCTTCGGCTGCTTTAAGAAGTCAGAATGTTGCTGTTTGAAGCGTTTGAGCTAGGAGGAGTTATTTCTGGCAGAGGCACATCCTCTCAGCCAGCCTGCATCTGCTGCTCCGGGGCTGTTTCCTGTTGGGAGGCCTGCTCCAGGAGCTCTTTCCTCCCAGGTAGTCGGGGAGTTGGAATGAGGATTGCTGTTGGAATCCGTCTGACAGGTGACATGGACCTAACGAGCTGGCTGGGGGAGTTATTAGTTGTAGTTCCACCTCCTGTTTACAAGCCACCCTCGTGCAGGCTTCGGCTTCGAGCAGGTGCCTGAGCCCAGGGCCAGCAAAGAGGGTCAAACTGGGTTTGCCCCGTTCTGTTGGCTCCATGGAGGTACAAAGCTTCAGTGCAACAGTAAATCTAGTTGAGTTCAGGTACTGAATTTGTAGTACTTACGTGGATACAAATTAGGTATTAATTCTGACTGGGATGTCACTTTGGGTGACAGACACTTGGCCCAGGCTGCCCAGAGAGGCTGTGGAGTCTCCTTCTCCGGAGAGATTCCAGCCCCCCCTGGCTCTGTTCCTGTGTGCCCTGCTCTGGGTGACCCTGCTCTGGCAGGGGGGTTGGACTCTGTGATCTCCAGAGGTCCCTTCCCACCCCTGCCATTCCGTGGTTCCGTGACCTGGTGCAGTGCACGGGGAGTGTCTGAACCCATCGTCTGAACCCAGCTCCACTGCCCTGCTGGCGACTGTGCGAAGCTGGCGGGGGCAGTGCCCCGTGGCACCGGCGTGGCCGCGTACCCCCCGTGCTGGGGAGAAAGATGACGCTTGTGAGGTTTTTACGTGGGTTTTTGGTGAGTCTTTTGTTGGTTTGTTTTTTCTTCTTTAAAGCACTAGAATAGAAGAATAACTCCCATATGAAGTTACCTTCTCCACGTACTCGGAGTTCTCACTGGCTTTGCACAGCTGTGTTGCCTGCAGTACCCAGCACTGCTTTCGTACCTAGGGGGTTTCAATGGATCTTGCAGATTTAGGTTTTTTCCTCTTCCCAGTTCAGGCTTTCTTTTCTTCTGCAGTAACATGTGGTTTTAATATATTGAAAAATAAAGTTGAACACTTCTTCAGAGCTATACTCTGTTACAAATAGCTTAAGACATTTTTTGCCGTTCCATGAGGAAAAGCTTGGGTCGTTTTATAGAAAAAAAAAGATTCTCTTTGAGTTTGATTTAATGAAATCCTGAAAGCTTTATCTGACGGTTACGATAGTCATTGTCTATTTGAGCTGGTTTTATTGGTTATTTCAGGAATTAAACAATGGGAGGTTTTTTCCATAACCTTCAAAAATTGCACTATCTTCTTCTACTGCAACACAGAAAAAATAAATCTCTTAGCAGAACATGTTCCCCTCTGCTCCTAAATTCAGATTAATTGGCTGTGGTAGTAGTTCTTCTTTTAATGATTTCTAACAAGGTCATATATTGAACAATAACATCTCCAAAAGGTTGCAGCAGCCTTCGGAGATGGTGTGCTTCTGTAAGGTAAGCAGTTTGTGGGGAGGGCAATCCGCGGGGGACAGCGGCCTTGTACATCATTCCAGGCATGAAAAAGCTATTAAATACATCGACTGAATGAGAAATGCACTGCTGCTGTTGGCACTCCCCTGCTCTGCAGACTTGCATGTAGGCAGGGCAGACTTTTCTGGCTGTTTTCAAGAGACATTTGCTGGGTTTTGTCACAAAATAAAATAAAAAAGCCTCCCTCTGTCCTTTCCCCCCTCTCTTTATTTTTTTTAAGCAAAAGCTCTCCAGGCCCTGTGAATTATTAAGATCTGTTAGCACAGTTGCTCTTTCTTGGGGAAATTGGCTGTCAGAAGTAGCAAGAGAGCTCTTAGGAGTCTCTTTGCTTTTGATTAAGTGGAACAGTTGGATCGGTAACAGATTCCAGATTTTCTGTGACAGTTCTCATTCCTGTGCAACCTGTGCAATTCGAGCGAGCTCTCTGCAGTGTGCCCATGCAGCTCCCTGGGTACACACAGCTAAACATGCTCGTTTGCCCTCGTCCCAGGCAGAGTGTGTACACACACACTCTCTTCAGATTACCATGGCCTTCTCTTAGCTTTACCTTCAGCTCCAAATGTTGAAAACTACATGGAGATGGATTTCCTACGGGCTGTTTCCCTCGCTAGATGGAATCTCCGGTGATGCGCTGCAAGTGCCACGATATTTATTGTAACACAATTTGTATTTGCCACCTATTAATAAAACTGCAGCACAAATTCTTTCACGTTCTGAAATGCTGATTTGGAAAATAATCTTTGGAAGAATCAAAATCACGAGCTTTCCTTCTTTCTGGAAGCAGGAAGACTGGGAGCGGGTCATCTTTTTGGTACAGTGTGCCTTTTCGTTCTCTAATGAGAAGAGGATTTCTCCTTAACAAGTCCATCTTGTCCATCAGTTACGGACAAATGGTTGCACTTGATTCTGTTTTCTGTTGAGCCCATTTGCAGTGTAGTGTGCTGGGGAGGTGATGAATATGTATTTCCATGGAAAGCTTTTTTTTATGATGTTTTGAAGTTTACTTCTTCTTGAAACAGGTTTTCAGCTCTGAGGATTAGCTTACTGAACTGTTAGCATATATTAGCATATAGAACTCTCTGTACGGTGGAAGATTTGTTTGTTGCAATATCCTCATATGAAGTAGGTTTGCATCTTTTAAAAGGAATATTTTGGTGTTATGAACAATTCTAGGCCAGTTTAAAAAGCTAGAAAGTCTGTGGAGTGAACCTTCTAGAAGGGCAACGGGATTTAGAGAACTTGGATTTTCTGATTGCAGTGCCAACTTTCGGACTCTACCTGAACAAACCTTGGCCTGCTCTTTGAATATTTTTGATGTCTGTAGTGGAGAACTGTCTGAGCTGCTACAGAAACGGGTTAGTGATTCAAGGTCCAGTTCACTTTGCGGGCTAACAATGCTGTTTCTTGGAGTTGGTACTGGATTTGATGCAAAATGTTGCAGCTGAGAGGGAATAAAGTCATGCACTGACCATTGTGGCCTAGAGCCAACAAAGCTGCTTTGTAGAAAATGATCTGGGGTCCTGGGGACAACAAGTTGAACACCAATCCGTAGCAGTGTCCTTATGGATAACTCCCTGCTGCTCTGGAAATGATTTATTCCATCCTACTAGGTACTGGTGGGACTGCCTCTGAAGTACAGGGTTGAGTCTTGGGCTGCAATGGGCTCGAGCTGGGGGGAGTTCAGCAGACGGTGGGCAGAGCACGTGCAGGAGGCTGCAAGGGCTGTGCTCTCTGAGAAGCTGAAAGGAGGGACCTGTTTGGTGTTCCAGGCTGGCTGCTGGATGGCTCTACAAGAGCAAGGAGACTCTTTCTCTGTAGACGCCCAAGAAAAAGGAGTGACAACAGAAACAAGTTACCACAAATGGGTGGAAATATCAATTAGGTATCAAAATTTAGGGGCTTTTTCCCAACAAGGATGTTCAAACACTGGAACAAGTTGCCTGGAGAGGTGGTGGAATCTTCACTGGAGCTACTCCAAACTTCTCTGGGAGCAGTGTTACCTAATTTAGGATCTGGTCCTGTTATGACCAGGGAGGTTACAGGGGATGTCCTCGGGAGGTCTGCAGTCTAAGGTATTCTGTGATTCCTTTGCTTAAAGTACTTTTGGAAGCCAAGACCTCACTTGAGCACTTAAGTGGTCCGGAAGATATGTAGGTGCAGGCCTTGTGTGGAGGGAGAAGCTGCCTGTGTTCTGTTTTAACACAAGGTTGATCTTAAGAGATTGGGCATGATGAGCAAATAAATATTACAAATAGAACTTCTCTACTTGGTGCTGTCTGTGTCACACAGCTTCCGCATCATGGTAATTCCCCCCCTTATTTCAGCTTGTTTTCTGAGGTAGGAACACTTCTCCTCCAGTGTTTCAGTCTTAAAGAACTGGAAGCTCCCTGAGCTGAAACATCTGGTTTGCCATTTCCAGCGGTTCGAGCGTTCAGTGTGGTGATGCATTGTGCTCTGACCCCTTTTTGTAACCTGCAAAGCATTTAGTTGCCATTCTGTAATACAGCCTTACAAGAAGAATGCAACATTTGCCATCTCTCTAGCCTTTCATGCCTGTTTGCTTCCTTTCTAATGATTGAGAGCTGCTTTCTGTGTGAATTTGGAATCGTAATTTCCTGAAATACGGCAGTCAAGACTCAAGATGGTGTAAAGTGAAAGACTTGGGATAATGTAAATTGAACAAAAAGAGTATTTCATGCTGAGTTGTACAAAGGACGTAAAAATTAAAAGACTGGAGGCGCTGACAAGCCTCTGTAACTAAATGTATGAGCCAGTCCTAGGCTCTTCTGCGGATTTCACTCGGTCATCTGCCTGACAGAGATGTGTCTTTGTCAGATCTTCTCTCCTGGAGGAAGAGCTGCCTTTAACTGCCTGCTGCCTTCCTTGGAATTGGAACAGCAGAGTATTCTGTGACTTTCTAATGGAACTTTATTAATCAGATGGGTATTTTGAGGGGATCTTACTCTAAGTGAAGGTGTGCTGCTTTGGCATCGGCAAAGAGTTTGCCTGGGTGAGATCCTGGATGCCTGACACGCTGAGAAATCCATTCTCCACCTAGAAGTTATGTTGAAGAAAATTAGAGGAAGTTGCTAAGAGGGAGTGAATAATTAATGAGATATAATCAAGCTGTTGTTTTTTTTTTAGCATGTTATCTGCTTCCTCTTATAGGAAAATATTTCCTCCAGGCTATCATCATATAAAGGTCCATCGTGCGATTTTATATTCTGAAGCCCAAGCCCGCTGCTGGGAAGTTGCTAATGAGGCAGAAATGGGATTGAACCTGTCTTATCTTAAAAGAGCAGTTCATCCTGTCAGGTCCACGGTCAGTCAGGAAAGTACAAGTGTAGTGTCTCTTTAATACAGAGTCAGATCCCGGCTATGTTGTGCTGAACAACATTTTCACCAATATCTATGGACCAGAACTTGTTGTTCCTTGTTTTTAGACAGATTATTGAGTATCTGAGGGAAAATGGTTTGCTGGCTCCAGTATGATTGCTTGGCACACTTCTTTGTGTTGAGAAGGTATGGAAATTGATAAGGAGCGAGGCTGAGTCTGTGTAATAACAGCACCACAGCGTGAGGGCAGGATTAAATAAAACCTTATTTATGTGTTAATAAAACTGGATCTACAGCCACCCAAAGTGGAAACGTTTTGGAAAGGCTGTGCAAAAGCTACCCCAGGCAAGGCGAAAGGTTTTCTGTGAAGTAACACTGCGCTTGCAGAGCCAAGAGTGAATTAGTGAATTGTGTTTTTATTTTAGAGGAGCAGGAGAAATTATCGGAGGAGTTGGGTCAGGAAAACTGGAGCCATCATCAGAATAAACTTTGGACTGGAGTCATAAGAAAACCTCAGAAACTGTTTAGGTCATTTGTCGAGTAGAAGGAACTTGGAGCTGTGACCAGAATTGCTCTTTCTTGCTGTGTGATTTCAGCTCTGTTCAAAGAAGTGGAAGCAATCGAAGGATGTAGCCTTAATCTCTTTTTCAGTGATTAAAATCTTCCAAAGGTGCTGTGCCCAGGATTGATTCTGGTAGGCAGCGTGCTTTCTACGGGCAGAATACGCCAAGTACAGGTGGGTTCAAGTTTGGATCCATATTGCTGGGATAAATAGATAAAATAGCTTAGGAAAGCTTTTGGGAAAATCTGTGGTTACTTGTATATCCTTTCGTGCCTTGGAGGAAGCTGGAACGAGTTGTTGGGTAAAGCACAAGATTTAAAAATAAAGACACGTTGGATTTCATTGCCAGGCAGCTTCCAGGAGGAGCTCTGCTGTGGCTCCTGCCCTTGGTTTATGCTCTTTCTCACCACTGAAAAAAGGTGAGGTTCTCCCTCCCTTCCAGGAGTGCTGTGTTTCTAATCTGTTCTGTCCTTCTAAAGCCATTTGCACTTCTGTGTTTGAAAGTATTATTAGGAGTAGCATGGATATAAACTATGGAACAACAGCAAAAAAAGTTAAAAGTTCATTATGCTCTATATAGGTGTATTGCATTTGACTTCAATTCAGATGACTTTAGGTGAGGGTAACAAAATGCATCAAAGAAAAAGGTATTTTACTTTGGTGTGACCCACAGAGCAGCTCCAAACAGTTCTGAAAGCATCACAGTTATTAGCTGGTGATTAAACCAAAAAATAACAGTCCCTTTCCTTTTAATACCGTGATGATTGTCTTCCAACCAACACTTAGAAGTGGTAGTGTGAATGGTGTTTCAAGCAGAGGTGCCGTTCCTGAAGCACAGGACACAGTAAGCACACGTAGTATTAACACGAGGACTTAGATTGCTTTTCTTGCCCCCTCTGTTTCACCTTTCTTTCCCAGTTTTGTTTCCTGGAATCTGTTTCTCATTCTAGCTGTAATGTAACACCGTGCAACTCCCGGGCAGTACAGTAAAATGTGAGTGCTGTGCCTGGTTTTTAGGAACCTAGGGTAGGGGACAGCCAAAAACACAAGTTTGAGTAGCAATGCCTCTCAGTCTCACAAGACTTTGGGGTGTCCACGTGGCAGGAGACAGTGGTGATGATTTCCTGTTTGTTCAGTGATCTCTTCTTTTGGGGGTGATGAGCTATGTGGCCAGTGTTTCCTCTACAGACTGAGGCACTTGTGCACCTGCTTTATGACCCCTGGGGTAGCAGGTTTGTCGTCTGCTACGCTGTATCTTCTTTTGATTACAGAAAAGGCTGTAAAGACGTGAATGAGTTAAGATAAGGGCTCAAACCCACAGAGTAAATACAATGGCAAAACCTCAAGATAATACATGAGCAACCTATACACTTTAATCTGCGTAGTAGGTGCCCACAGAAAGGACAGGTTTGAATTGTGGCACTAGCACAAGGGTAAATACAGAAACATTTGAGCCCTTTTTTTTCTTGCTCTGGTTGAACATCACCTCAAACTGGCCTGAAGCTCTTTGGCCAATGGCTCCTGGCTGTAGCTGGCTGCAAGAGCTCTGCAGCCCTTTGGTGGGGCTGTAGCTGGAATTGGTACGTGGCCTGGCAGACACCAAACCGAATAACCACAATTTAATAACTAAAGGTATTGTTTAGATGGAAGAATAAGATTCTCCTAAATTCTGACAGAGTTCAGGAGTTAAGTTTGTCTGGAATTTGTGAATTGCTTCTGAGCTTACAGCTATTCTGCTTCTTCAGTGGTGCAAGTGGCGATAAAATGACCACTGCAGCCACGTTTCAGATCCTGTTAACAGCAGAATTATTCCTGTGGGAAAATGCAGAGAAGCAACAACTAAATAAATAAAAAATTATTTCTTTTTTGCTTTCCAGGAAGGAGAGTATACAGCAGCTAATGGCTGTCAGCTCTTGTAAGCCTTTGGGCCTGTGGAGTGGTTTGGAATGATCTTTAATATCAAAATCAGATTAGCCCTTGGGGTGGAAGATGGTTACAGAAGGAGAAGAAATAATTAGGAATTATGTTTTGTTTTTCAGCCAATGAGACATTTGTAAAGGAAAAAAGAAAAAAGAAATACAAAGACTAACCTAATAAAACATTTAAGGTCTTTTTCCTCATTAGATGAAATAAATTTGAACAGCTGCAAAAAATAAGCACTGCCCAGCAAGCGGATGGTGTATTCAGCTCAAAACATTAGAAAGATGAATCTCTGCTTCTCCCAAACGGCGCAAGAGGTGCACTGGGCTCCGTTGCTGCAAGCAATTAAGGCTCAAAAAACAAAAAGCAGGGCTCGAAAGGTGAAAGCAAGATGTGGAATGTCATTACACACTGCAGTGCCAACAGTTCTCGGGTGGGAGATGGGAATGGGAAACCGCAGTCTTTGTCAGTCCAGCTTTGGGGTTGCTGCTGGGGAGTCGTGTCTGTTGCTGGCTGACTTCTCCGTCTTTACCCATTGTTGTATTTTAGTAGTGAGAGAAACATGATTTCAGTACTGTCTTTCTTTCAACGACGAGTTCCTGTAAATTAGTCACAGTTAGTGGTTGCTTCTGAAGGAAGCACTTGTAGGATGGATGGCTTTTGTGTGTGTTTAATATGTTGCTACTTCTTGTCGAATAGACTTTCTCACACTGAGCGTTCTCTGAGTAATGGAAGATGAGTGGGTAAGGGAATTAAATCCCCATTTATTCAGTGGCTTATTGTTTCTCTATTTCATCCCTGAAAACCTCTGAAAAATTAATTAATGGATGACAAACATCTCGGCTCCAAATATCCTCCTGAAATACAGCTCATGATAAATTTATTATTACATTAGCAGTAAGAAGACGTGAAAGGATGCAGAATTGCCCCAAACCCCCAAATCTCCAGCCAATATCGATAGAGACAAAGAACTCTGGTTCCAAAGTTGTGATATTTCTGTAGCAACCCAGAGTGCTCGGCCCTTAATCACTGTCATCGGAGCGACCTCTGCTCTGCGTTCCCCCTTTTCCAGGAGGGAGCCAGAGCAGGCGAGCGGGGACAGAGGCGGCTTGCTTCCTTTTGTCCTCCTTGTAGCAGGGGGGATACAAAGTTTGTTCTTCCAAAGCACTGCACAATGTCATAACGTAAAATGCCCCTTGTAGGCCTCTGCGGAGCTGTGCAGAAATGTTCTGTCTTTGTTGCAGGCTTTGCGACCGAAACAGGATTACAATACCTTAGATATTCATGCAGTTGCTTGAAGCCCTTTAGGCTATACAGGAACATGACATTGCAGTTGTAATTACTCGGTGTGTTACACGAGTAGCTTGTTTAGGCATTTGAGACAGGGACACGCTGTTTACAGTATATGAACCCTGATGTACAATCATGTATACTGCAGAAATCTGGCTTAAATAAGAATTAATCACGCAATTTATTGTCTATTTCCAGAAGATTGTTTCCCCATAAGCCCATATTCCGAGTGGGTACTGGACATCTTCGGTGTTGCTTCTAGCTGGAAGCATCCCATTCTGTGTCTTCAGGGTCATCTTAATTTGAACCTGATCTACTTGCAAAAGAAAGAGCTAATTCCTTCCCTTGCTCCAGATGTGCTTTCCTGCCCCCGTCTTTGTCACTGTCAGTGATTGCAAGTCACGGGAGGTCTGCGAGCTTGCAGCTCCTGATGGAAGCTGAGAATTATTTTGAGGAAAAAGTGGGGATAGCAGAATGGAAGAGAAACAGGGGGTGGGAAACACGGTGGAGCGCGGGGTCAGGCGGTCGAAGCCAGGGAGCAGATGTCACACGCGATGGCAGAACACGCAGTCAGCCTGTGTCGTGACACGGATGTTCAGCTGTAGACCTTGAAATACCCTGAGGATCTTCAGCGTGGCAGCCTCTAAACTAAGAAGAATGGAGTCTCAAATGCTTGTACAAAGTTCAGGCAAAACCTCTTCACCCTGGTTTCCTGATGCAGTGCCCGGAATGTGTTTCAGTAGGATTGTTGCTGTCGCATCCCAGGTTTCTGTGCTCTCTCAGGAAAATGATCTTAGATGTGAATTCCTAAATATATAGTAAGAAATTCTGTGGGGTTCTGAAAAACATACTGAGGTTTAGGGGTATGTAGGGAGGGGTCTGAGCTCTCCTGTGTGATAAGCTGTCCCCTGGGCTGCATCTCTGTGGTCAGCTGGAGGTACCAGCACGGGAGCAGTACCTGTATTCCCGGAGAGCTGCACGCTGGGTCCCTGCAGGGACTCCTGCTGGGGAGAGTGTCTGAGCTCTCTCCTCAAGTGCTGACTGAACCTGACCTGCCCGCGTTCCCTTCTGTGCGAAGCTCGTGCACTGCTCTGAAGTTCTCAGTCGTGATTTTAGCGGATGAAATCAACAGCAGAGGAGTCCCCACCTCCCCCGAGGTGCCCGTGCGGGGTGGCACGTGGAGCAGCCACTGTCACTTCGGGTGTGCACACAGCAATCTGCAGAGGACTTCTTGCTCATGAGGAATTGTTTTATTGCTCCTGCTCCAAAAGCTTTCTATAGTTGGTTGGGGTTTTTTTACCGTCCCTGGAAGAGAGCCCAGCCAGGGATGGCCGACAGTAGGGTCTGCGGTCGTGCTGCTGAGCATTGGCTTTGTCCTGTTTGCAGGCAATACAGGTGGAGTCTAGCTGGAGTTAGGATGTGCCTGGAATTCAGGGAAGGAATTCAGCACAGGGAGTGGAAATCACTTGCCTGATGCTGGGCAGGGTTTAAGGTATTTTCATAAAAGAGAACCTAATTTCCTTTCTCTGACATAAGCAGATTTAAAAAGAAACAAGTTAAAAAATAGAAGGGGAAGGAGACCTAGATATTCTAATTTTTTTGACATTTTTTTTTAAGGTTTATTTTAATGCTCCTTCCATTCAAAGTCTAAAATAGTTGGTGATGTTCTAAGCTGAAATCTCCGACACCTTTGTGTTGGAGGGGCTGGGGGTCTGCCTGGCAAAACCCCCTCTGCTCTAGCAGGGGCTCCACACGTTCACTTGGCTGGACCATCGGTGGGGAGCGTGGGCTTTGGGATGGTGCTGCAGGCTCCTGTCTCTTCCCTCAGGGAAATCCCAATCTATTATTTAAAAGGGAAACCTTTGAGGCCGCTTCATATTTTGGGAATGATCCCATCACATTCTTTGTTAGTGTGTTAGTCAGAGGTGTGAAGGCTAGGCAGGGTTTTCTTTTTCTTTTTTAGAGTGAATGGACTTGTCCTGTTTGGTCTTTATGGGTGATGCTGCTGAAGCACAAATGTTGAGTTATTTAAAGTCATCACTTTATGAACAAGAGGAAAAGGAATAAAGGGCAGGATTTCTCAGTTCAATTTATTTTTAGAGCCTTACCCATTGCTTCCTATCAGTTTTTTTTTAATCCTTTAAAGGAACACATCTTACACAACCAGCTTTGTTTTCTACATTTTGATTATTTCCTTTATCACATGCACTAAGTAATAAATATTCTATTGCTTTCTTAAGAAAACCAACACAAATACAAAAAGCCCAAAACCAAACCCACACAAGAAACTCCCACAAATGCAAGGCAAACCCAAGAAAAACTGGTTTGATTTGCAGTATTAGCTTCTATTTCCTGTGGCTCTAGCTTAGACGTAGATAGATCAGGGTAGCCAGTGTGGTTTGGGGGGAACTGACAGAAGAAAATTCCCCAGTATTTTCTTTGAAACCATATTATCTGTTCATAAATGTTACAATATTTGTAAAATATTTTTATTTAACTTCCTCTTTTCAGATGTGGATGTTTTACTGCATAGTAAACGCAGCTATGGATATAAAAAACCCACCTAGTTTTGAATTCTCCAAAGTGAAAAAGGTCTTGTTCTCAAAAAATCAAACCATTCCAGATTGGTTTTAACCTAGATATTTCAAACGTGATTTGGTTTGAGGGAAACAGTTCTGTGAATGCTAACTAGAAAATACATCATCCCCCTGGGCAGATGCCATTAAATAAACATGTGTTCACTACTACATAAGAATATTATTTTTTCTAATGTGGCATATGCATGACAAGCACAGAAGGCTTAACTGTCAAACTTGAAAAAATATCTGTATAGCTAATTCTGTGCTTGCTCTGAAACTCGCTTTTGCATATGCTTCAAGTGTTGTTTTTCTGCATAAAATTCTTTACTTTTCCTTTTAAATATCCATTATAATACCAGGACTATAATAAGCCATGAGGTAATGGAACATCACTGAACCCAGTGCAGGGAAATGATTTAAAGGAGAACAGATGCTGGTGTAAGTTGGGTGGTATTAAAACACCTGACGTAGATCAATATAAGTTGTGATTAATTTGGTTTTATTGACTGATTTTGGAGAACTTTCTCCTCTTTAGACATTTTGAATAGTCTTGAACAGAGCAAAATCAACCAACCAAACAAAAAAATCCCACCCACTTCTCTGAAAATGAGATCACTTGAACTGCAGTTTGGAAAATGTGAATTCTGTTCATTGCAACCCATCTTTTAAGGGAATTTCTGCAGGTACTTAGCACAAAATTCATATTGGTGGACATTATAATTATTAAACTTAAAAAAAAATATATTTTAAAAGCTATGTTTTGCAATGGAACCTTCAATTTTCTAGCTTTTAGAGATCTTATGGCCTGAATAAACAAGATAAATGCACTCCAAAGTTTGCTGGATGGAAAGACATCCTGTTATAATACCCAATAACAATCTTTAAACCCAAGAATTTTAAATTATCTTGCATTAATATTATCGACAGCCTGCCAGAGTGAGAACAGCACAGAAATCCTCCGTGGTCAAATAATCAGATTCTCTTGTTTTAACTTTGGAAAATGGGCTGTCCCTGGATCAAAGTTACTGAACTCTGGTGTTCTGTTGTGCAGGCAGATTCAAGGCACTGGTAGCACTCTGCTGCCACGTTACGCTTGAGATTTTGCAAAAGTGTTGCAATTTATTCTGAAATTAATGACATAAAAAAGAAACCAAACATTTATCTCCACTACTTGTGTATGGGCAATCATGGATGGTGGTTTTCTTCTGGTAGATGTTGTTCTGTTCTGGAGTTTTATTATTTTGGTTCTAGAGGAACTGAGAGATTTAATTTATTAATTTTTTTGTCTTTCTCCTCCTCCTCTGACTCCCTGGGGTCAAAATGAGGGTTCCTGTAGAAGATGGAAAGGTTTGAGCATGTGCTGGGGGAAGGGAAGGGGACAAAGGAGCCCCGTGAACATCGCAGTCGGTATTTCTGCCTTGCTCCTCACCACCTCTTTCCATCACCTTAAAAACTTCCTTTCTCCTGTGCAGCCAAATAGAACATTCACTCTGGGAATAAGAGCCACTCTTGTGAGCACGAGTGCAAAAAATGTATTAGACTTGAGTGTTTTGGTATTGAAGGATAAGGAATAGGTTGGCTGGAGTTTTCTGCAAAGCCATAGAAGCTGGTGGGTGTGTTGGTACTTGAGACAAGCTGAGGGGAGAGAAGAAATGAAGCAATTCTGGATAAGAAGTGAAACTCCCCCCCCCCCCCCCCCCCCCAACCTTTTATCTATTAACTCTCTTGTTTTCACCTAGACTATAATTTCTTTTGTATCTTTGGACTAGCAAAGTCCTGACTACAAAGTTCAGCAGCAAATAGCACTTATCTGGTTTTTGGGAGGAGATAGGATGAGTGGTTTCAAAAGGATTGATTTTAAAAGGTCCAGTCTAAAATCTGGTTGCCAACAGAGACTACATTATTAACAGTGTCTTCCTTGCCCAGATGCTGTGCAAACATGCTCTAATTAATCAAATCTATCTGGGCAGGCAAAATAAACAAACTGGTGGTGATGCGTGTCTGTAGGGAGCGGAGAATGATGTTATTGTCTGGGATGGACGGGGAGGTCTTCACAGCGTCAGATAGTTTCTTGTCACGCTCCAGATGAAGTCTCTTTGGTCACTAATTCATCTGTGACTTAACATTTGTCCATTTTCTAGAGGGAAACAGCGATCAGGTGAAGCTGGATTGTTTGTAGGTCTTAGGCAGATGACTCAAGAGAAATAACTGAGCTTACAGCAGCTCATGGTTAAGGTGACCTGTTACAAACGTGTCCCCTCTCAGCTGTGGGTTTTGGCCCTGTAAAAGGTTGCTAGTTTGAGTTTGCAGTGGTAGATTTCCCCAGACCTACTGAAAATGCTGTGCAGAAATGAATCCAGCACGTTACATCTCTGCTTGGTCTCTTGCAAGTCCTGATATAATCAGTTACATCTTTTAGTCAGTTTGAAAAGTGGGGGCTTAGCGACATTCTAGATATGGTTGATTACTTTTTAAGGTTAAATAAAAAAAAAAAAAGAAAGTTTAAGAATCATAATACTGAGTTGTCTGAGAATCTGTGTTGTAGATTTTTCTTAGTAGTAATCACGGGGCCTGCTTAACTAACTCCATATGGCCAAAAGCTTGTAGTCAGCCTTTAAGTGGGACAAAGAGTGTTGGAGTCTTAATGAAATATGCAGTAATCATCAGGGCTGTGTTAGCTCTTTACATTATTTCACACTGCTGCTTTGAAACAAAGAACAGGATGTGGCACATTTAATGCTTTCCCCTTGAGAATCAGTTGGAGTAAAGTTCAATTTTTAATTCAAAAGGCAAGGGAAGCTGTTACAGAATTAAAGATGTGGATGCAGCCCAGATGAGCTATAAATAACTGATCCATGAACAGCAAAACCTCTCTAATAGTCATGAAAAGATGAATGCACACCCCTACAACAGCATACTCATCCCAAAGCTTTTCTCTCAGATTTGGGTTGGTTGGATTTTTTTCTTCTGCAGTGTAATTTAGTTATGGAAAAAAAAAAAAGGCAACCGTTAAACTGAATTAAATTGGGCAATGCAAATAAGAACTGTACCTTGCAAAGAAAATTGCAGCTGCCTTTTGTTTCCTTGTTAGGTGAATCTCTTCTCCTGTGTTTTGCTATCCACACTTTGTGTGGTCTGGTGTGACAAACCACTGGATGCAGGTGCTGGTTGGGGTGTGCACACAGCCTGTGCCACCTGATCTGCTGAGGCATGACAGATAGTGACAGCAAACTTGATTCTCTGGGCTCCCGTCAGTATTTGTCTGACTGATTATCTCTGTCCAATTCACTGTTTATCTTCTGGTGCCAAGTTTCTATGGCCGATGGTTTTGGTAGATTTGAAGGAATATGAAAGAGGTGTTGGAATTTCTTCTGCCTCTCTCTGACGGGCACAGCACACTGTTGCACAGCAGAGACTTCACAGCTTCGTGTCAAAACTTACTCGGCTTGTTTCGGGAATCTGAAAGCCTGCAGTAGGTGAGCAAGGACTTTGGGGGTAGTTCTTGGGTCCTATGCCAAACTCAGGAGAAGAGTGCTCCAGTACCTTTTGGACTGGTGAATCTGTAGCTCATTAGCAGTAACATCATGGCAGGATGCTTCTTGTCAGCAGGCTGCAGTGGGATCCATCTGACATACATCTGCGGTTCTCCCGGACGTTGAAGGCTGCCCGGTGTCTCTAGCCATGGAGAAGAGGGGTGGCATTGGTTGGGGGGGGGGCACAGGGGCTCCTGTGTTGAAAATTACACACCAAAGAGCAGGAGCTGCTGTAGGTAACTACTCATTTCTGACAGAACTCCCAAAGTGAAAACGTTGTTATTGTATTGAGGTAATATTTCAAACTTGATAGATTTGAAATTGCTCTTGAGCTTCCTCCTTCCCATTCTGTTGTTTGGATTAAAATGTGTTCTGGTATCCACTGGGCAGCCAGCCAGTGCTAAATTAACAGCTTCCACTGAAAAGCCTTTATGTGTTCCAGGGTTTTAGTGTGCACTTGTTTGACATGAGCATCTCAGAGTTTGGAAGGTATCATTCTTAAGCGTTATGAGTACAGAATACATTATGTACTCTAATTTTATTTATTTATTGTATTAATTTTGAGTTTACAAATGTTTGTGGAGCTTTCTGTAATATTTTATTGAATACTGAATGTATTTGAAAATTGATCTAGTGTTTCTAAGGAGTGATGGATTATAAGACTCTCTTTATTTTACATATATATACAGACGCAATCTTGCTTTGGTACACAAAAGTAAGAGTTTATTAAGAGCTACAGGATGGTGCCTGTCCCTTCTACTGCTTTCTTCATTTCTAGTTTAAAAATGAGGCAAACAAAAGGTAGTTCATTTTCTTCCTCTTAATTAAGCTTGTGTGTATTTGATTCTATAACTTTCAGCCCAGTTAACTGTCTTATTTACAAATGGAAGAGACGCTACAGTGTGCAAACAAGTGTTTCTGTAACCTCTGCTTTCCAAGTGTTCTCCTCAGCAAAGCGTGCGAGGAGCCCTGCTCTTTGGCTTGTCGCTGAAGCGTGTTCTTCAATCCTTTTCTCATTTACTGTTCCACAATAGCTTGTGAGGGGCTCCCTCCTCTCCCAAACGCTTCTGCTGCCTTGCAGACGGTGCTAGGCTGAGACTGTTAGGAGGAGGAGTCATCGCTGTTGCTTTGAACTAAGTAAACAAGAGTTGCTGAGGATTGAGCAAGCAGTAAGTTCAAAGAAACTTTCATTAGTCTTCCCAGCACTTTAATTTTGTCATCTTCTTTGCTTACCCTGTTCGGTGTCTGGGAGCAGCGTCTCCTGCTAACAGACCCAGTGAAACCTGCACCGTGCAGCCTGAACCGCTGCTGTGGGGGGGGGTGGGGGGCTGTCTGTCTGTCTGTCTTGAAACAGCCAAAGGGGGATTTAAGAGCCCTGGGACAGGCTGCCCAGAGAGGCTGTGGAGTCTCCATCTCTGGAGATGTTCAGAACCCACCTGGCCACGTTCCTGTGTGACCTTCTGTAGGTGACCCTGCCTTGGCAGGGGGGTTGGACTCCATGATCTCTAGAGGTCCCTTCCAAGCCCTACTGTTCTGTGATTTCATGAGCATTTACCTCTAGTATCATCCTTTTAATATTAATGTTCATATATTGAATGACTTGTTTTCTAAACTCTCTGATGCAAATGAACATCTGTACATTAATGTTGTTGATTTAAGGTGCCCTTGGCTGAGGACAGCGGGCAGGGAGAGGACGTTGCCACCTCTGTAGTTCTCTAATGGGTGCAGTAAGGAGAAGCTGTCAGTTAATACTGTCATTAGGATCTTTGACTTTATTATGCTGGAAATGCTGAGTACTAGGACAACTGAGGAGGTTGCTGTACGTGTCTGAGTGCTAAATACTGCCTTCAACCTTGTCTTGGAAGCTGCTGTTGGCAGCAGTGGGAGCAGCAGTGCTGAGTCTGAGAGGCATTGTATACTAATGCTGGTGGTGTGCAGCGAGCAGGAGGAGACGGTGCAGTAAATTTAAAGTCTTTTGGACTCATTTGTGGCCAGTGCCATGTTAAAGGCATTTTAAAATCCAGAGAGACCAAGAGGAAGTTGAACGGGGTGGGTTGGTTTTGTTTGAAATGCAGAATAAATATAGCATTGCAACGGTGACATCTTGTCAAAGGGAGAACGTTCAAAACAGTTCTAGTGAAATGGAAAAATGACAGTAGTGAGAACGAGTATGTATTGCCTTACAGATCTGCTGACAATTCATTGGGAAGGAGCAGGATCTGAGGTGTAAAACACTGTTTATCAAACTTGTTTTCCTGTTGCGCTATGAAGCCCTGGCTTTGTGCTGAAAGATACCCGAGTGGAAATGAGCTACTTGTTAAATAATTTGTCTGTCTCTTACTCTTCTTTCTTGAGAGAGATTGTCATTTGTGGTGAGATGGTTTCTCATGCTTCAAGGGGTGAACAGGGTTGATTTAAATCTTGCATACATTAAACTATCAATAATTTTGCAGAGTTACAACCACTGCCGTAACCTTTCTCTCTTTCTGAAGTCCCAGGTAAAAGCTGCCGCGTTTCTGGCCGAAGCTGAGTTTTGGAGCCAGAGGTTAAACGCTAGCAGGAGTGACCTTCATTGTTTATTTTGAACTAAACCAGAGGTGCTGCAATTACTTCAGAAATTAAATCCTTTCTAATAATCGTTTTTAGAAAGAAGCTGCACGTTGACAATTTGTTCTAATGCTTCAATATAATAAATAAGGGAAAAAACCCCAGGCCACCACAGATTATAAACACTGGCTGTTATTTCTGAAACCAAGATGTGGTTTGTTTCTCACGTGACACTTTCGGCAAGATTCTAGGGCAGTCTTCCTGTGTCTGTAGAGTTAATTTTAGGGGAAACGGTTGTTGCCAGGATTCTGTTGAAAGGTAATTCAAAGAGCTGCACGAGCCAGGTAGTGCTGATGGTGGGTTGAGTAGCCAGGTACAGCTGGGTCAGGAATTAGAGCTGTGATCAGAAAGTGAGGAGGGTAAAGATTGATACGGAGGCTGGTTTTTCTCTAAGACAGAAGTTTTTCAGTAAGACAGCTCAGAGCAGTTCCATCTGCAGTTATTAAACTGGGGTTGCCTCCCTATTTGCTACTCTCTTTAAACAACTTAGATATCTTTTCTAGAAATTTAAATGTATTGTATCTGGACTTCTATGCCAGCAAAATAATACCTAGAGTAATGGCAATGTTTTGTGCTTCAAGGCAAAGGCCCCTTGCAGGCCTGGAGTGTCAAAATACGACTAGCAAATAAACAAGGGGGAAGGAATAGAAGTAAATAAATGAAAAGATCAAAATCCTCAATCACTGATCTATTGGTTATGCTCGGTAATTGCTTCTTACCGGGATAAAGAGTATATCGTTTGGTAAACTTCCAGCAGGCTGTATTTCCAGTTGTTTTATATTCTACTCAGGGGGTTGAAAGGAAGCAAAACCCAGCCTTTTGGTAATTTTCAGTTGGAAGCCTCATTTGCTGTCAGATTATGTTTAAATGTTACAAGCTAGTGAAATTCTTTGGCCAAGAGAGATCAAGCTGAGCAGGGCTGCCAACTTGATGTGATATTTCAGATGGGGATTTTTCATTGTTAATTTGCAGTTGCAAGTCGAGCGCTGTGATTTTTATTTAGCGGTGTAGGAGTGTGTATGTGGTTTGCTGTAGTTAAGAGCTGCTTTTTTACATCCGTAGCGTGACAAAGTCAATTAACTCTGGCTTCCCTGCTTCTGTTGTAAGTAGGTGAGAACTTGTGTACGGTTGTAGGCGTTCTGAAGTGAAAGATTTATCATATATGTAAAATCAGCTTATTTTTGCTACGTGAAGGACAGGCACGGTTCTCGCAGGCAGTCTTTTGGGTAGATAGCTGTGCTTGTACCTACTTTTTGACACTAAAATCGTTGGCGGAACAGGACAATTACCATGTCCATTACAGTATCTAAATGCCAGTTCAAGCAGCCTGCCAACGGATTTCTTCTTCTCCTCTCCCTCCTCTTCCCCCCGCCCCCCACTCCCTCGTATTTGATAGCGATCCCCCGGATTCCCTGTCGTATTCAGTCAGGATCCTCAGTTTGCTTGTTAAATCTCTGGAGCGTCCAGTGGAGTCGGGTTGATGTCCGTGAGAGGAGGCTGTGGCCCAAGGCAAGCACAAAAGGACGAAACACTTCAGTGCTGTGCAAGTGTTATGTGAAGCTAATGCGCGGTGACGTGGGCTGCATGGTCAGCCAGAACACAGCTCCGGCTTAGGGCCTGCGAAGATTGCTGGGATCACAGTGTCAGCTCTGATTTCAATTAAGTCTTTGCAAAGAGTTCCGTGCGTAGGTCCTTCTGCTTGACAGCTAAGGTCTTTCTTTTAGGGTGCATAAATATATGGCGGTTGTTTACTGCACTATCAGGAAAAAATTAAGTAGACTGAAATATAATCTTCTTACAGCTGTGCTTTTAAACAGGATTATATTGTTATTAATAACAAAGACTCCAATTTCCTTAGTTTTTTTGATTAGAAATAGCATTCTGTGTCCTTACACACAGCAAACCCCCGGGCTAGATGCACAGGAATGGGCTGAGTCTGGAAAGAAGCTGCCCGGCTGCGTGTGCCTAGCGCTGGCCTGGGGTGAATTTGTGTCAGTAGCTGCCAGCCCCACAGCGGGCAGGGCTGCTCCGTGCGCACCCACGAGAGCCAAGTTCTGCCAGCGTGGGCATCTCCGCGCTGCTGCCTGCACCCTGCCAACGGTCCTCCCAGCGTGGGCATCTCC
>JANVCC010000105.1:2955821-3071873 GCA_025345505.1 Todiramphus chloris collaris | reverse complement strand
TGGGCATCTCCGTGCTGCTGCCTGCACCCTGCCAACGGTCCTCCCAGGCCTGGGCTGCTCGTGCTCGTGTTGGGCCTGTTTGGTGGGTTTGGTACTTCAGCGTGGGGCTGTAGTGGGTGATCAAGGCTTGGCTGCTACTTTGACTGTTGACTCTCTTCAGTAGGTGGAATTACAGGAGGAATATGCTTCAAGGAAGATAAATTCTTAATGTTATTCCTCATACAGTAGCTATTCCTTAGCTGTTCAGAGCTTGACTACATGGCTGAGTTTTTCCTGGCGTGCAGATGTATTATTTCCAGTATAGGGAGCTACAGGGCCAGGGAATCAAACTCAACAGTCCCCATGAAGAAGTGTTCTGAAAGTGAGCAATTCATGTGGATCTCCAGCCTTGGTTTCTCTAAATGGAATCGGTAACAAGTGAAATACCAGTACAAAGAAAAGAGAGTGGGGATAGGTAATGAGTGACAACTCCTTGTTTCCTTGGGGTTGTACTTCAGAAACAAATCTTTGTCTGTGGCAACATTATCCATCCTTTGAGTTGCATTAGCTCTTAAACCAGCTCTCTCTTTACACAGAAAGCTGAAGGCTGGTGGGCAGAGTATAACACACCCCAGCTTGCTGCATCTTCCCCAGTTACACTTGTGCATGTAACACTGTTTTTCTGTGTTTAGTTTCCAGCATCCAGAAGACAACAGCATCACCCAGGGTGACGTTGGTTTGTGGCTGTTTTGCCCTTTAAGCTACTGAATTAAAAATAGGAGTGGAAACAGGCTGATAAGGGTTGACCCCTTGTTAAGAATTGTTCAGATGATTCCAAAACACCTGATGCACTCGTGCAACTGCTGTAGAACTGATACCAGAGGTAACATCACGGGGAAATACGGTGAAGAAATACTCTGCTCTCGGTTGAATTGGCAGGGTTACTGTTCATTGGGTGTTTTATTAGTAGGAGCAGGTCTCATAAACAAATGAATTAAACAGGTTGACACGAGAAGTTAGAACATCATCCAAAGACTAGCAAAACTGCAGTTATGGAACATATCTCCTTTAAAAAGACATCACAAAAATATTTTTCTCTTCTGCTTGTTCATCTCTTCAGTAGCCATTTGAGGTTCTCAGAGGTTGCAATAGCAAGCACCTCTGTGTGTATATATACGTACACACACAAACACATATATATATATTTCTCCTCTTTCTACACACTCCCCCCAAATGTGTGCGAGCGTAGGAACAAAAAAGTGTTTGTTTAATTATGATGGAGAGCCAAGTAGTGAGAAACTTTCAGGAAAACGTTAGGACTCCTCATTAGATTGAATGGGAAAGCTGAGGGCACGGGTAAGACCAGGGAAAATAATTGTAGATTGTGAAAGACGAGATCTGTTCTGTTGGAACCTGGGGAGACAGACGTTGGATGGCTGTTTGCAATAGAAGGGCTTGCGGTTTTTTCCCTTTTTATACAATTAAGTTACTTTGAAAGGGGGAAGAACACTTCACATGCTGTTGTAGATAGATGAGTGATGACTCGTTGAACTACTAGACCTGGATAAAAATGCCACAAGACCTCAGAAACAAAAGCCAGTTTTGAGGCTTTTTTGTTTTCTTCTTATTTGAGCTGCCAGAGGGAATGTTGAAAAGCTGGGGAGGAGTGACTTGGGGTCCTCGCAGGTTGGGGAGCATCGCAGTAGTAGGGTGGGTTAGAGCAACAATTCTCCTTCCACCTTTGGGTGGGTCTCCGGTGTCTTGGTGACTGTGATGGCAGGAGGTGGGGATGTGTTGATCCCCGGGTCGTGTGGATGGTCTCATTTATCCGTAGTTTATCTCTTGGCAGGTTGCAGGGCTGAGCAGGTAGAAGTGCCCATTCATTCCCCAGTTGCCGTGTGTCTTCCAACTTAATTAAACCCACTTTCAGAAAAGCTAAACTGTTTGGGAAGCAGATTAAACAAGACAGTTTGGCTAATTGAAAATGAGAGGAATCTGGGACTCTCCTCTTTCTGAAAGGTGTAAATTGACTGTGAACATTTGGGTGTGCTTTATACTGTGTTAGACTTTTCTCTAAGTTAGATTATTCTTTCCTTCTTTCTGTGTGTAAATGTACGGTTACAGTAGATTGACTTGTCATAATCTTAACTACTGTTCTAACAGGGCAAAGACAAATTTTGTTACTGTTTGCTCCTGGAGAAATGTGTAGGTAATTTTTCAGGGCAATCCCCAATCCTGATTTTTCATCAATCAAGTGCTTGCAATTGCCACGCTCCTGGCATGGCCCATATGCATTTTGTGTAACTGGTTGGTCAAAAAGTAACTGCAATGAAAGGAGGAGGAGGAGAGAGTCGTGTAGGCGTTGCTGGGATGGTTGGCTACTGCCTGATGTTTAGGGGGAGAGTTCAGAAGCAACTGAGTTTTTCTCAACCACGGTTCTGAGCTGAATTACAGAAGTGCTGTTACATTTGGTGCTGAGGAGATCCCGCTGTGCAGGTAACAGTCCAATAAAATTAAAAAGTAAAAATAACTAGATGCTTTGTAATCTTTTAGGTAGCTCTTATGCAGAGAAACGCTCAACAATATTAAAAACATAGGAATTTTTGTGCCTTCTTTTTCTGTTCTATTTGCACAACAGTCACTTGTTGTTAAATATGCTTTCTTAGATGGGTTCTTATTCTTCTCCTCCTTACAAGCTCTTTCATTTTGCTTCTGCAATGAAGATGTAACAATTTATGACATCACATTAATATCCATGGCAACAGACTGTAAGGTGAACAACATATTACATTTGCATTGCAGAATCAGCAGTGAGGGAGATGGCTCCTGTTGAAACACGGGTACACGAAATAACCCCAGCGGTGAATACGGGAGGTGCCTCTGAAGGGGAATCTCTTTGTAGATGCATTTTCTCAGATTTTATACAACTGATCTCTAAAAGGAGTTCCAAGTGCAGAAGAGTCAGACGTTGCATCACTGTTTTCTTGGTGGAATAGAAATTTGGTCCTTTCTGCTCAGGCTGTTCCTCTGAGCGCCTGCCTATTGTCAGGGGAGTTACCCTCTGCTGGGTCTCCTGTCAGCAGCAACTCTCGTAGAACAGATCTCTGCAGAACAGCACTGTCTTTAAATAAATAATTACTATATATATTCAGCCTTAACGATTATGAGAAAAGGAGCATATTTATGGTCTCGGGTAGCCTGTAAAATCTTGATGCTTAGTTTATTATTATGCCCAATTCCAAGGCTTCACGTATTTCCCGAATGGCTCTCCAGGCTGCAGTCATCTGGGGTTTTTTTTCTATCCCCAGTGCTGTGTCATCTTCATTATTGCCTTTTTTTTGTCTGTAATACCTTCTATTTATAAATAGAATAAATAGATTCTTATGGATATGCTGATTAAGAAATTGTTTTTCTGTCCCCATCCCTGCTCAGAAAGGCAGATCGGAGCAGATGAAGGTGGGGAGGGAGGGAGAGAGGTTGTTCTCCAGTAGCAAGTTTTTAGTACTGGTTGTTTAGGGCAGTACTTATTGGGTTTGCCCCTCTTGCTTTGGCCTCTTAAACAGCCGCATATTCTGCTTGTCTGGTCTTTCTGTGCAGGGGGAGGAAGAATCTGAGCCCATCTACGTTGATTAATTTTATTGTTGAAGTTTCCTGTGTTGAAAGGTGCTGCCAACATAGCAATTGTGATAATAGGTAGTGTTAGTGAAGCTCAGCAGTATCAAAAGCCACTTCAGTGCAGCCCAGTTCCTGATTGCTGCTGTGACCTCAAAAACTCAGGAATTCTGAAACTTTCCATAAAAGGCCAGATGTGGGAAACAATATTAGTTAAAAATCAAAGGTGCCTGAAAATGCAGAAGTGTGTGTTCATCCAGTGGAAATAATGGACATGGGGATTTTCAGAGACCTTCCTGAGCCTCTCTCAAGGGATCGTTATAGAATTTGATTTGGTGATATAGATTTGATACTGGGCACCTTAGATAATTTTTTTAAGGGAGTTCTGCTTTTAAAATTGTTTCATAAGGAGGGTTCTATTTTAAAAGTAGCAATTCAACTGTTCCTAGTGAAAATCTGCCCTCTTCTACTATGTTTATTACCGAATGCGGTCATGATATATTTTTTCAGAAGTTTTTATTTTTAGCATGTATGATTTCGTATCCTTTCTTAATTGAAAAAGCAGCTCTGCAGTGGAGCTCCGGGAACTGGTTCCACGCAGCCCCCTCTGCCGGCTCGCCCAGACAGTGACCCAAACCAGCTCTCGGAACCTGCTGGACCGCTCCTGCCTTTGGTACCACGTGGCTGGTAGAGCTCGAACCACGGTGGTCTTGCACAAGACCTGTTCTTTCACTTTTGCTTCAGTTTAAACAGTGGGGAACCCCAGTAAGCCTGGGCTCGCAGAAGGGCAGGAAGTGTCCTGGCATGCTTCTTGAGGAGCACTGGAATCCAGTAAAGAACATACAAGAGGAGGAAAATGTGGTTGTCTTGTCTCTGAAGTCTTCGCTAGCCTTTTATTCTGTGCCTGTGGTTTTGAGTCTGCTGGTCTCTCTGAAAAGATGAGTGCATGAGGGAAATGGTTTGCACTGTCATGTTTCTAAGAGACTTCATTTCAACCACTTCTGCTGTTCTTAAGGTGAATGTTCCCCCCCCAAACCAGTAGCAAAACTGAGAGCCTGGAAACTTGCCTTTTCTTTTGACAATACAGCGCTTCATTCACATGCATCCAGCCTGACCCTAAACATTTTTGCAAATGATCATAAATTATTGCTGGAACCTGACCCTCTGCTTGTAACGAATGGATAAACATTATAAGCTGAAATCTGTTGCTGAACTTTGCTATGCAAAAAAAGTCTGGCAGCGCGATCAAATTTGGGGTTGCCTGTTGCTAACTATTGCTGTTGGTGTGTTTGGTGATGGATGTCTTCGTGTTTTTTGAAACTGCTTCAACTTCTGCTTCAGCAAGCTTTTGAGTAAACAAGTTGCAAAGTCAGTTTTGCAGTTCATTCCTGTGGAAAATATTAGAATGAATTCCAGTAGGGAGGTAGGAGAAACAAGTAGTAAAAAAAAAAAAAGCTTTAAACTGCTATTTTCAAGTGATGTATAAACTAGAAACAAATGTTTTTGCTCAACTCTTTTTCTCGTTTTCAAAAATTAATATGAAGAGAGCTTATCTAATATATTCTACAAATAATTAGTGTTGTAGTTCACACCTACAAACTTGGGCTGTTACGTGTTTGTGTTACACGGTGTATGTTGGAAACGGGACGGTGCGATAAAATCGTTTCCTATATTCCTCCATTAAATCAAAATCTTGTAATGCTGTACTGTAAGAAAACAGGCAGGCAGGAAAAAAAAAGACTTTATAATGAGAATATTTATTTCTATAACTGTGAGGTTGAAAAGAAAAATAAATAAAGGATAAGAAGAAAATAGTTTGGCAGAACCAAAGGAAGTGTGAGCTGAGAAAAACAAGCACTACTCTGAATTTTTATGCAGAAGTTTAAACTTCACTTGCAGTTAGTGGAAAAGCAAACCTTGACTTGGCTAAGCAGCATATAACTGAGATGGAAACCTTACAGATTTTTGTTGCACGGAGTAGAGGTGGGTGGAAGCAGGGTAGCCATGACCGGGGAGACTGGGCTGCACTGCACCCCGGGATGTCTCTAACTGTACCGTCCGATAGCTGGTGATGGTGTCTTTCTTACCTTTGTAATCTTAACATCAATTACAGACTGTGCCAGCCCGCAAGCATCTTGTAAAGCAGCCAATAATACTGACAAAAGCTGCTTCTCCTCGAGATGCTGCTGTGTGTCCCCGTCTGCAAGCGCGCCCGTTGTGTAACGCGAATGCCTTCGCCCGCGCGAGATGGCAGAAAGGAAAGGCGGGGAGAAGCGGTTCGTTGCTGTCACTCTGGGCATGGCCAATGGCTCCTGTTGCCACGTTCTCCTGGTGATGCTGCAAGTGCCCTCGGCCAGGGCTGACCCCCCCGAGCGCTGCTCTTCGGGCCGGCTGCAGGGAGAGCAGCGGCGCTGGCTGCGGGGCGGGCTGGGAGGCGATGCTGCCGAGTGCCCTGCTCTCCCTGGGGTTACTGGCCAGGGTTGGAGCAGCAGCGGTGGCCAACTGGGCGAGGGGAAGGCTTAGCGGGGCCTTGGCTCCTGGGAGTTGCAGTTTAAAATGGAATTGGTTGGCTGAGCTGTGCAGTTGTTTCTTATTGCAAGCGTGTCTTCGAGAGCAGGGAAGGGAGCATCCCAGTACCGCTTTCCAAAATGATCTATCTATTTCAAGAATGACATCTTGCATACTTTATAAATGAGAAAAGACTTTTGGTTCCTTTTGCTTTCCAAGTATGGATTAATGCAAACTGTATTGTTTTTTTCCCCTTGTGTTCCTCTGGTGATGGCTGAACATGGTCTGATTTCTCTGCAGAGACTCGCTGCCCTCGTACACTCCGTTACCTCCAACAGAGCCGCTTGGCTGTAGGGGCTGGGGAAATGTCTACAGACAGCACTACAAGAGTAGTGCTTGTTTTTTCTCAGCTCACACTTCCTTTGGTTCTGCCAAACTGTTTTCTTCTTATCCTTTACTTATTTTTCTTTTCAACCTCATGGTTATAGAACTATTGATGAAAAACGACATTCCTGTTTAGAGAAGAAAAGTACAAGTCCACGTTGTCATTGCACTATCAGTGCAGAGAGAAAGACCTTACTGATGCAGATACAATTCAGGAGTTTTATTGTCTGAACCTAGAAAGATCAAAAAGCAGAAGCGGGGGTTTACAGCTGATGTGTGGGATGAGGGTTGCACTGGCTGCCAGCCCTAGGTGGCCAGTGAAAATGGGGGAAAGAGAAAAAAATGTGGAGATTCGGAAGGGGAAAGAAGAGAACAAATCAAGTTCAGAGAACAGAAATTGTTTGTTAAGATTAGGCAAGAATTATAATACTTCTAAAAAAATGGTTTGCCTTCAAATATGTTGGGTTACTTTTATGTTCTTCTGCGAAAGCAATTATACCAAAGAGCTGAAGAGAGAAATGAGATGTGAGAGAAAGTGAGAAGTTCAGAAATGGGAGAAGAAATGCTAGAAACTCCCAGGAGTAAAGTTAAGAAAGTATTTACTTCTTAGTGGTATCCTTAGCTGTGAACACTTCAGAGGAAGATGGTGAGAATCTCTCCAGTTTTCATCCATTTTCACTATGGTGAGGTTAACGCCTTTCATCTATAGCAAATAGCTCTGCTAAGAAATATGAAGTAGCTTGGAAATAAAACTGTTTCCCACAAACACTTGGTGGGACAAAGGAAATGGTGTGAATCAGCGATTCGGGGGGAATTTTCTGGCACCCAGGAGCGGGTTTCACACTGCAAACAACTTCCTGCTTTGCTTTAGGAAGCAGTGGAAGCCACAGAAAAATTGTGCCATGTTTACGTTCGTTTTGGTCTTTCTTGGGACAGAGCTGGTGATTCAAAGCATTCACAGCAGAAGCCACACAGCAAACTTAACTGTTTTATTTGGACTCTCCCACATCTCTGAAGGTTGCTGCTCAGCTCTCTGGCATAGCTGGCTTTGCATTCCTCTGTGGAAAGCGGACTGAAGCTGTAATTACACAGAAATGTTGCTACTGATTGCAGAGATAATAATTTTGGGTTTGGGGAAGTTAGATCCTACTCCTGGGTTTCTGGAATATTTTGAAGTGAACTTCTAAAGAACCAGAAGCGATTACCTATCCTGCGTGGCCCTTTTGTTCTCGGTGCCCTTGGAAACGTTTCACAGCCAACCTTGGTGGCGAGAACACGTCCCCGTGGAGATCTGCGGTGTGATGGGCTACACGGGCAAGGGAAAAGAGGCTGTGCGGGTAGAGGATTGAGAGAGTGGGGGACAGAAGGAGGGAGAGAATGTAACATGGATTGTATATTTTATCAAAAACAATTTTGTACCCACCGGGAGCGAGGAAGCAATAAAAGTAATACTTTAAGTAGCGCTAACGTAATCTAAGTGCAGATAGTTACCTACCATCTGTTTTTCAATAAGTAGCTATTATGCTAATTTCTGTTTCAATGCGCAACAATTACAGCACGGTAGCATTCCTGTGATATTCAACAGCTGTTGCCTTTGAAGGTTTTATTTATCTTCCTGAAGTGCAACAATTTGAGTTGCGCTCTGCTGGAAAGTGTTCGTTTTTATATAGAAAATTGGGGCCCATTGAAATGCAAACTCGGGTCGCGTCTGAGCGGCAGTCTTCGGCGGTAGGCTGCATTAATATTCTGATTTCCCTGGAAACGTGGCGCGGAAGAAGTCGGCGCTGTGAAGGATACCTGGGTAGGACGGGGATTGGAAATGCTTCTGTGCGCGCACGGAGCCTGTGCTGGGCGCTGCGCGGGAGCCGTTTGCAAACGGATCGTTCTCAGCGGCGTTTCTCCTGGGTTTGCCTGAGGAGTTGACTTGGGACACAAGAGAACCAAGATGAATTTTCAGTCCTCTAAGAGTAAGCAGTACAATTTCCCTACAATCATAACCAGTGCAAGGAAATTAGATCTCTAAGTGGGTTGAATCTGATTTAGTAATAAGTCAATTTAATCACTAATGACTTCAAACGTGGGTTTTACAAGGTGATCAATGGCAGTGTAACAATGATCGATCAATAGCTTTGCGTTTAATTGGATTTTTATGGGTGTAATATAGTTTTTCAAAATTAATGTACCGTTGCATTGCTTTGTTACTCTTTTAACTCATTTTTTTAGAAGAAATGATGCTTCAAAATGCTAATTAGTCTTTGAAATGTTGTTTTAAGGGCACATTAATAAAAATTAAAATGAAAAATTAAATGCTTGCTTTTAGTAATTGAATTTCTGATTTTGATTGAGTTACTTGGCCATGTGTTTTTAAAAACTGTATCTACGCAGGGGGGGAAAAACCCCACGTTCTTCATATTTCACGGCAACGAGAAGACAAAAGTCTCAAAGAGTAAGAAGGAGCATTTAGTGGTCTGAATATGAATCCTGAGTAGCTGCATAACTCCCCTTCCTCAGCAGTTTGACATAGTAATCTTCCCTTGAAGTAATCTCCTTGTCCCATGTGTCCTGCTTTAATCTATCAGTATTTCTGCAGCGTGCAGCAAGAAATTGATTTTCAGTAATTTTAATGGCTGAATAACTGGTCCTGTCCCAGAGTGTTTTTTCATATTTGCAGTGGCCAATGTGGTAACCGAAGTCAGTGTTCTGGATAATAGGTTTCATTAGTTTTGATGCCTGAGGTAAAAAAGCAGTAGGTGGGAATAAAGACTGTTTTTGATGTCTAGACGTTCATTTCAGCTGTTGCTGCAATATGATACATTAAAAGGAAATATGTAACATAGCTCTGAGGAAATATGTATTCTTTGAAACTAATTCTACTTTTAAACTGCACAAGGCGGTGTGACCTGAATTATTAAAATGTGGCTGGCTGAATTTCTTAAAGGTAGAGCTATCTCTGCAATGCTGACACAGTCTCAACTTGCTTTCTCTCCTTCCTTCCCCTATTTCTTTTAAGTAAAATATGACAGTTTGGTCACTGAAGCAGAACAGAGATCTTATTATCTTTCCAGTATCTCTGCTGGGAGACCTAAAATTATTGAAGTATTTGCTTTGATATTTTGCTGTGACTTCTCTCCTTGAAATTTTTATAATGGTTCTTTTTTTTGAGAACATGGCTGGCTTCATAAAAATTGTCGGACACTTTGAAGACCTTAATATCTCTGACTTGAAAATAAAAAAAGACCCCAAGTCAACTAAGGCGCTCATTAATGTGTGTTTAAATTATAAATTCCCAGTGTAAGCCTAAATTATTGTAGTTGCCTTTAATTCTTTTAACACCCAAGCTATAAGGATAAACTTAAAAATGAGTGCAAATGTTCTCTTTTTCTTTTTTCTTTTTGTTTTTTGAACCTCTGCAAACAAAAGGCTAACAAACATTTAAAAAATTTACCTGTGATTTATCCCCATTGTGTACGGAGACTAGCACCTCAGTCAGAACCCCTTACAAGGAGTGTCAAACACACCTTTTATCTGCCTTTTGAATATTCTGCTAATGATATCTTGGCAATGAGAAAATAAGACTTGTTTTCTCAGTGGAAGATTTGTTTGCACTTGAGAAACTCTGCGTCGTGTTCATTTTCAGGTGTTAAGGTAAGAGGGTTTTTCCCCTTTCTCCTGGACACACTGGTATGTTGGATAACGGTGATAGGAATGTACTCAGCTGTAGCAGTAACTTTTAGTTTTACTACACTGTGTCCTCTCAGCTGACACAGGCTTATGTTTTGACGTTGAATCTGTTAAAACGTTGCTTTGGTGTTTTATTAACGTTCCATGAACATTTTAATGACTCTCTGTATTTTCACTCTTTGATAGATTGAAACAATGATGCCTCTTCAGATAAACGAATAGAATTTCTTACATTAAACTGGCTGTCTCAACTCTGTCTTTTTCTTCTTTCCCCTTTTTGAAAGATGCTGAGAATGTCACATTTCTTTATGGCTCCATGTGCTTCTCTAGTGCTCTCTATCTCCACGGGATTTGAAGAGCGTGTACCAAGAATCATAGAATCTTTATGGTTGGAAAGGACCTCCAGGGTCATCAAGTCCAACCGTTGTCCTAGCATTTCTCTAACCACTGCACCATATCCTCAAGCTCCACATCTAATCGTTCTTTAAACCCCTCCAGGGATGGTGACTCCACCACCTCCCTGGGCAGCCTGTTCCAGTGCCTAACAACCCTCTCAGTGAAGAATTTCCTCCTGATATCTAACCTAAACCTCCCCTGACGCAACTTGAGTCCATTTCACCTTGTCTTATCATTACTAATTTGAGAGAAGAGACCAACACCAGCCTCTCTACAACCTTCTTTCAGGTAGTTGTAGAGGGCAGTAAGACTGTCTCAACTGAGCACTCCATAGAATTGCAGTAAGAGCAGAGATCACCTGGCCTCATCTTCTTGATTTTCTCCAAGAATCCAGATTTTTAGAGACAGGGTATTAATAGACTTAGTTGTTTGTTGTGAGAGGTGATTTCATTAAAAAAACCAGCCAACAGAACACACGTAGCAGTTGCTTTCTTTTTGGGTGAGAAATGTGATAAAGTTGTCCCTTGATTGCAGGACAAACAGAAGGGGGTGAACTGCCTGTTTGCCAGGCAAGTAAATGCCAAGGGTTGTCACCCTTGACTTCTCTGGAATGTACACATGCTTGGATAAGGTAGGTAGCATAGACAGATGAAAAAAAAAATATACACACAGAGGCAGAGAAATATATCTGTCTATCCATATAAATGTATCACAGTAGAGGGACAGTAGATTGGACGGATCACACAGGTGAGAAGGAGCTTGGACTCCTGGAGGTCATCCAGTCTGGCATCCTACTCAAAATGGGATTGCTGCAAACAACAGGTTGGATTAGTGATGGCTTTGTCTACCCAGCTGCTGGGTAGGGGTGACCCACAGTTTTGTCCCATCCTCTTTGCTGCTTCTCCAAAACTCTGGTCTCCTCTCTGACGTCCGTGGAGGAAGAAGTACTTCCCTGCTCCATCATCGTCTTTCTTATAGTAAAATTTAGTTTTTACTTGCTTCTTCTTCTAGAAGTTCGTCCTGTTGAAGATGGCTGTCACAGCTGTTGTAAAGTGTCACATTTGTTGCCTCTGAAGAGAAATATTTCACCTCAAGTAACAGAAAATACCTTCAGGATAGGATATAGGTGCCTGGCATAAGCATGTTTCCAAACCCGTGCAGCCACCTGCTTTCTGTTAGCCGAGTGTCTGAAAAGGCTGAAAGGCTGATGAGGGCTTGGGCTGAAAGCGCTGAGTGTTAAAAGCATTACAAATCATTCTGTAGACAGATGGAGTCTAACAGTTATTTCTTAGTCTTCAATTTTCTGTATGGAATTTAAAATAGTCTTCAAAATCCAAGATCTGGTTACGCTGTTAGCGTGAGGAACGTGGCAGGTTACAGGGACAGTCTCCTCTCTAGTGTGGTGCCAGGTTTTGGTAGTGGTCACTGTTTGCATTTTGAAGCTGTAACTTGTTCCAGTTATTTAATCTGTTTGGGTTTTTTTGGAGGCTGGATCAAGAAGCCAAAGATCAGGGAGGGAGTGAAATGCTGCCGTTGTAATTCCCTCCCCCAATTTTATCCCAACAGCCATAGATACATACTCTTAATTGAGGTGAACGTTTTCAGTGGGATAAAGAAGTATTAGAGGTAATTACAGTAAGTATAGTGCATTAATATATCTGGGAACCAAAGGCATTATTTATTATAGGAAAATGGTTATGAAGCTGTCTTACAATATACTTAGAGTTAAATTTAATAAGGAAATGATTTTATTTCCATTTTATATATAATTTATGTGAATGCCAAGTAATAAGAAAACCAATTTGGAAAATTAGACCACTGAGGGATGATACCACTTCAGACTTTTCCCTTTTCCCTGCCCCAGTCAACTGCTGCTCCTTGGCCAGTCTGATCTCAGTGGCAGACTTGACCCTGGGGACTTAGCTGCAGGGACCTCCACCATCAGAGCAGTGCTGCTTGCTCCTGCTTTTCTGAGGCTGGACACGTTCCCTCGCACTGCTGCTCCTTCCCCGGGCTGCAGGGTGACCAGCAGCACAGCAGCACTGGTGTGTAGGGGGGCAGTGCTGCTGGTTCCCATTCCCTACTTTCAGGCCCCTCCTGCTGAGATCCATTAGGGCTTTCACGTCACACCAGTCCTGGGGAGAGGGTCTGGGTTGGGATGGGATGGTAGAGCCCAAAGAGGGGCTGTGCCAGTCGCAGCTAAGCAGGGAGAAAGAATGTGGGTAATGTCCAGTACATAAAGAATTAGGTGTTAAAATAATTCCAGCTCTATAGAGTATCGCCTTATAAACACAGCATCAAGCACTGTGGTCTGATCTGATTCTTCTGGAGGCAGTGGCAAAATTATATTTGCAGAAAATAATTCTGAGGGATGATAACGAGCTGTTCTTTAATGGGGTCCCTTGAATTTGTTGTGCATACTTGGGAGCAGGTAGTGAGTTAAGGTGGAGAACATCAGAACTGACTGTGGAAGTTTCCTGTAAAATCGTCTCTCCAGTTTTATGTGAAGTTTTTAATGCAAGGACAATGCTGGCTCCTGGCACGGGTGCTCTGATAGGATTATGGTGAAACACAAGAAGAGCTCAGTGCTGTGTAATAGGGAATTTCTTTGGACTTTTACAGATTCTCTCAAGTTCACGACAGTGGCTAAAAATTTGACTTTTCATTTAAATGTGGAGTTTTCACAGAGGTGAGCTCAGGTGTGATCTCTCTCAGACTGTGATCTATAACTGTTGATGTATTTAAAACCTACACAGTTCTCAAGTGCAAGACTGTATCGGTCTTGAAGTTTCTTAGGCTTCAGTAGTTCTGAACTATATAGAATTTATACATCATGTAGTTCTGGAAATGTATGGAGATTCAGAAGTTTAAGAATACTCTTTTAAACGGGAAATCTGAAGCCGTGTGAAGCTCTAGCTAGTGAGCCTATGGCACATTCCATACTTGCTGTCAGTAAGGTTCTGCAAGCATTAAAGACGCCTTTAATGGTTTAATAGGGGAAGGTATTTGGCTCATGCTTGTGCCCAAAAGCAGGAATCTGCTTTTTCATTCTTCTGAGGGAAGTAACTGTGCTATTCAGTAAGGTGATTTAGGTACTACAGCCCTGGCTTTTTCATCCTGTAAAAGCAGAGAGACTCCGTTACCAGTATTAGCATATCACAACTTTCCGTGGTCAAAAAAATGTGCCTCTTCTTGTTTGAGGTGCTCTGAGTTACAGTCACTGGGAAAACCAGCAGAGTAATGAACAATGCTGGGTTTGAGGCTTTGAAGCTGCAGTTGAAGACTGCTGCCAAGATTAGTATTTTTTCATACAGCAGAAACTCCTTAGAAGCTTTACTTTAAACATGATTGTAGAATAAACTACACTTAGATAATAACTTCTGCATGATAGACGTGCTGTTGGAAGGTTTCATCCTTTAAATTGGCCAAGGAGAGTGTGAAGTATTCAGTTCTTCAGAGTTTTCTGTTTCCATTTCTGAAGATCCGCGGAGTATTCCTGCAAAATTGAAACGACAGGACTCGGACAATTAACATTCTTATTCCTTTGCAAAGTTTTTTAATCATCTGTTTTTACTCTGCAGCTGCGATTGCAGCTTCTGGCTGAATAAGACTGAGAATCTGGTACAGGCATACCAAAAATAGTTCTACTCTTGGTATTTCTAGCACCCCAAAGCAAGGGAGTTAAGGACAGCAGGTATTTCTGAGGTTGCGTATCCTTCAGGTACTCGTTACAGTGACTAGTTTGTGCTGTAACCACCCTGAGGGATTAATAGATTTATTTTTTATTTAACTCTGAAAACTTTCTGCAGTTTGGTACTGAGTTTACAGTTTTTATGTTGGAATGCTAAACTGCTGTGTATTTGATATGCTTGCTGTCTATTGCTTAAACTACAATACTTAGTACAAGGGAGGGATTTCACTGGAGAGTAACACTGAGAGGTTCAGGGTAGTTGTTTAATGTTGTTTACATTATGTAAATTGATTTTACACCTTTAATGATTCACTATGTTTCTTGATTGTCTTCATCTTTGGTTGGGTTTTAAAGGTTCACTCAAGTCACAGCAAAGAATAATCACAAATTCCTCACCCCTTTACTGTAATATTGAATGCTTGATCAAATGTGTTTGCTTTTATACCTTTGTGGTTTGGGTTTTTTATTTCACAGTTGTTGTGTTCAGCAAGTGAAGATTAAAGCTACTTTGTCAATATAGGTAATAGGTGAAAGAGTTTCATGAAACGTGCTACTGTTGAAAATTAAAGCTGTTGGAGTTAATGTTTTGTATAAAAGTTTGTATTGCCCTCTTCTGAGCATGCTGATGTTTTGTTTTTGTAGTGGTGGAAGAAGGATTGTGGGAGAATGGACTTTCCTATGAGTGTAGGACCCTGCTCTTCAAAGCAATTCATAACCTTCTGGAAAGGTAAGAAAAATATTGCACTCAAATACTTTACTGCAATAGTTAAACTAAGGCAGGGTACTTACAGACCATTTATTTTATTGCTGGTCTTAAACTACAGTATTTTAGAAGTAGAACGTTAGTGCAAAAAACACAGGATACAGAAGGATCTCTTAAGTCGTTGACTCTGGTAATGTATCACAAGATGCTGTGCAGACTAATTGAAAGCTCCTGCGATGAATAATGGCAGTATCTATTCCTGCCTGGGTTCTTGTTGCAGAACTGTTTCAAAGGTTAAAAAAAACCCAAAAAAACCAAAAAAACCAAACAAACAAAAAAAAAAAAAAAAAAAAAAAAAACCACCCCCAAAAAACCCCAACTTCACCTTCTTGGAGTGCTTACAGAGAATAATTATATCTGACCTCCAGCCCCTTAGATTTATTTTAAAGGATAAATTTTGTGCACAGTATTAAGGGTGGAGTTTAACAGTTCCTGGCTCTGACAGGCCTTATGTATCCTAGTATTGTTTTCTTTTCTCTTGAACATATGTATATATTTGTGTGAGTGTGTGTGTGTGTATATATATATATATAACTGGACTGCAAAGTTATTCTGTAATTACTTCATACACTTCCAGCTTTTTCATCGTAATCCAGCTGTCAACTCTTAAGCTTCCTGAAGATTATCTTGTTATTAGTCCTTCAGTGTATACCATTGCATCTTGGACTGCTGCATCTTGTTGCTTCTCTCTTACTACAGTTGTTCAGGTCATCATGACCTCCCTGCATTATATATCAGTTCTTCTTTTGACAAATTTGGATGTCATGTCAGAATTAAGTGTCATTAGGCTATTCCTGCTTTTTCTGACTTTATAATAAGGACAACAAAATACAATGCACCTCTCCCATACCTTTGTGTTACACTAATTATGCAGAATGTAGTGTTGGATAGTTTTTTTTCTTTCAAAAAATAAGCTTATTTAGAATAGTTTAATTTTGTCTCATTGAATATCCTGTTTGTTTTGAGGTAGATTTACTGGTAATCAGGTTTTCATTATGCTCGTGGTGTTGTGTTTCCGTGAGTGTAGTAAGTGTCCCCTTGACGGTTAGGTACTTGTCCATACCTGCTTGCAAGTGAAGTGTGAATGGGTACCTAGGTGCATGTACACAGGTACAAGGACTAGTTGTTTTCTTTCCTATTTTCTACCTCATCAGTCTTTTTAGGAGATTTTTACCTAAGTAATAGACTATTAGAGTGAATAAAAGTATAAAAATGAAATTCCCAGTCTAGAATATTCACTAGGTTTTTTTTGTAGCTTTCTAGTATGGAAGGGGAAAATAGTTTTATAGATGTTTATTAATTGGTACCCATCCAGATGGCTTTTAAGTGTAACTCCTAGTGGCTATTTTTATGTGTTGGACCTTTTTGAGCTTGTCAAGTACATTTTTTTGGTTGGGTTGTTTTTTTTTTGTTAAATATCTTAATTGAAGTCAGTTGGCAGAGTTAGCAGAATTATTCCATCCAGCTGTGACTGAAAAGTCTTCAGAGCTCTTTTTCTTTCAGCTGTAGTCTTTGCAACACAATTGGTCAATGCCCATCAGGTGTTTACTGAGAGCTGCATGTCACAGTAAGGTTTATCTGCCTGGTGCCACAGTCTCAGCCCCTCGCCCTTGGAGACACGGGTCTCGCTGCTCTCCTGCCATGTGCCAACAGCAGCTTGGAGCTCTGCAACTCAGTTTGCCATACCAGGGCTTAGGTTAACATCATAACTATTTCATTAGAAATCATAGATTAGCAGGTTGGCAGGGACCTCAGGGATTGTCTGGTCCAGCCTTTCTTGGGAAGGAGCAGAGTCTAGATGTGATGGCCCAGCACCCCGTCCAGTGCTGGGGACACCACCACTTCCGTGCAGAGATCAGTCCAGTGGCTGATTATTCTCACGCTGAAAATTTTTCTTCTTGTGTCTAATCGGAATCTCTCCAGAAGTAACTTGTACCCATTGCCTCTCATCTTTCGCATGGGACTCCTTGTCAAAAGGGAGCCTCCATCTCCTTTGGAGCCATCCCTTAAATACTGGAAAATGTTGATCGGGTCTCCCCTAGGCCACCTTTTCTCAAGGGTGAACAAACCCGGTTGTCTCAGCCTTTCCTGATAGATCAGCTTCCCAGGCCCCTGATGATCCCTGGGGCCCTCCCGGGCCCTCTGCCCCCTGTGCACATCTTCTCTATGGGTCAGGGGCCCAAACAGAACCCAGGGTTCAGCTGCGGCCTGACCAGCACAGAGTAGGGGGGGAAATAGTAACAGCAAGTCTGTAGCCTTTATTAAAAATAGAAGTAACACTTGCTAAACACAGGATAAAATGTGTCTTTATTAAAAAAGATCGATGACTGAAGAAGTCTTTAGCTTCTGTTTGATCTTATCAGGAAGTGACAGGGCCGTTGCCTGTGCCTGAAGTTTTGTGGGGGTGGTTTTGGTTTATTTTGCGGCTGGCAAAGGAGACCTTTTCTTCTCTCGTGTCCCAACAAGGTGTGATTCCCTTAGCAGGGTCTCCATGAGCAGCAGGAGGAGGCAGTGCCGGCTGCCCCGTGCCGCTCAGAACCGTTTCCAGCCGGGCGGGTGCCCCGCACATCTCCCGCCAGGCGCAGGGCCCCAGCTCTGGGGCTGGGCCGCTCCCGGGGCAGAGGGCGGCAGCTGAGGGACAGCGGGCGTAGAAAGCTGCGGTGGCGGGAAAGCCTGGCAGAGGCGACCCCCGCCTCCTCCAGCCCTGCCCTCAGCGAGGAGCTGGGGCGGGCGGGCGAAACCTGCAGGGAAAACAGTCAGAAGATGATAGTGTGGTTCTGCCTGGAGAAGACCTTCCAAAGCATCGAGTCCAAGCGTTCACCCGGCAGAAATTGCTCCTCAGGTCCAAGCTAAGCCTCCCCTGGCGCAGCGTGAGGCCATTTTCTCTTGTGCTGTTGCTTGTTCCTTCAAGAAGAGACGACCCACACCTGGCTCCAGCCTCCTGCCAGGGTGGTGCGAAATGCTGGAAGTTGTGAGTAGGGAGAAGGGAGAAGAGCTGTTTGTTTTTAACTGAACTCTGGGGAGGGCAAAACCAGGTGTTTAAGGTATTTACACTATTGCTGATGTTCTTGTTTTTTACACCCCTCCCCCCACCCCTTGGTGGTCAGAATTTTATGTTAATTAGCAATTTAGAAGATCTGAGTACATAACCCTCAAATTACTACTGTGTTATTCCATAATCATTGGTGTGCCCTCCTTGGGTCGCGTTTCTAATAGAAAAATCAGAAATAAAGTCAAGTGACAGCTGCCTGCTCTGACAGCTGCACTGCCTTGGAGGAAAACACCACTCAGCCCCAAGCAGAGACACGAGCCAAGGAGTTCAGAGTGCTTTATGCCTTTATTTCATATGATTAAGTAACTGCTTTTAAGTGTGTACTTATTTGTGATTTTATGACCAGCTTTTTTTTTTTTGTTTTTAATGGAAGTTCACTGTTGGAGCTTACTGCTCAAGACTAGTTACCCCGGAGTGCTTAGACGGCAAAAATAAGGTCACACTGTCATTATCTGTTCACCGGCTGAAACTCTGAGATCACGTTCTGCAGTCATGGTTCCCGTTTCATATGGGATTACACCTTAAATAACCTGTGGTTTAGTTGAGCATGTGAGGGTTGCCTGATACGTTTAATGCCAAGTCTACCTATGAAGGCTTTTTTTTTTTTTTTTGGGAAAGTAGCATTAGTTTGAGGCAGTTAAACCTGGCATCATGAGACATGAAAATGTGGCATTGAGGTGTGCGTGTGCTGGAGGAGAGTTTGTTACATTTTTTGCTAGTCCTGATTATTTTCTTTAGGGATCTGATGGAAACTTCACAGACTTCCTTTTGTTTGGATAAGGTGCACTGACACTGACAGACTTTCTCTGATAGCAAGTAGCTGCTGAAGCGTAGGGTGGGGTTTTTTCCCCACCATCATAAGAGCAGTGTCTTTACATCTCTTCTGGTTTAGCTTTCATATTCAGTTCAGGATATTTATGTATTCAGCTGAGCTGGATTCTTTTTAATTGAGAAAGTGCTGGTAGAAATTTCTTCAAAGTAGCTTTAATTTAGGAGAACCCTGCCAAGTTGAGACGGCAGAATTAGGAGTGTATTAGTATCTGTTGCGTGTCATCCGTTTCCTATGTCTTCTAGGTGTGCTTTTGCAGTATAGGGCACACAGTTTTTCTAAACCCCACAAAATGTCCTTTCCCAGAAGGTCTCATGTGATCTTTAGTTTTTGTGTTGGTTTTGGCTAATCTCTAGCAACTGCTATAGAAAAAAACTGTTGGAAAGCTTTGAGGAATGGAGAAGTACAGTTCTTCCATCTAAATAAAGAAATACTGCTTAGACATGAAATGTTTAGTGAGAGCTCACGTATCGGTCATGCTTGTAAATAAAACAAGTTTTGCAGAAGTTTTGAAACAAAATATTTACCTTACTGAAAAAATACTCCCATCATACTACCACACATTTCTCTGTGATCCCTTGGGCAGTATGTTCAACTGCTTGTTTAATGTGTGAAGCATTCTTAAAGGATGCTGGCATATTGCTACTGTAATTCATCTTTGCAGGTGGACTTAGAAAGGCACCAAGTGCTTCTTAACTTGGCAACCTCAAGTGGTTATTGTTCACTTGGCATCCTCAGTGTTAGTTTTGTGGATTTGTTTGGTTGGGGTTTTTGTTGTTGGTGGTTTTGTTTGTTTGTGATGGTTTTGTTTTGTTGGGGTGTTTTGTTAGTTTTGTGTTGGTTGCTTTTTGTCTTATTTCTTTTTAAAGCCACAGAATATACAGTTTCTTTAAAATTCTGGGCGTCTGAAGGGACCATGGAAAATGGGTAACTTCCTGCTCTAAATTTAGTGACATGGGAGTATGTTGCAGTGAGGTTTTTTGAGAGTGGAAACAGTAATTACAGAAGTTTCAACACCTGAAATCATGCTGTGGCTCATGTGAAGGAAAAATGGTTCATTGTTAATATTTACTTAATACAATTTCCTGTTATTCACATACTGTACTATGCCATTTACATGCCAAAAATACAGAAATGCATACTCTTCATCGTGAATTCTGAAGGGAACACTGTATAGGAAAGAATCAGTGCTATGAATTGTCTTTGCTCAAGAAGAGGAGTTTGAAAAACAGGACAATGGATCGTTCAGCAAAAAGAGTAGCATGGAGCAGAAAAGATTCTGACAGAGATGAGAGAAAAGTGCATATGTGAAGATCAGTGTCAGTGACAGCATCGTGAAACTGGACAGTGATTCTCTGTGACTAGTGTGGGAAAATGGAAAGTGGCAAAGTTACATGGAACCCAAAAGCTACAAAGTTGATTTCAATATGATGGAAATTCAGCTGCTTAATCCCTTAGATTTACTGTCTTCAAAGACTGCTTTTAATTACATCTCAAGATGTGACTAGTAATTGTTGCTGTAATTATTTTCTAGGTGCTTGATGGATAAAAACTTTGTAAGAATTGGAAAATGGTTCATAAGACCCTATGACAAGGATGAGAAGCCTGTTAATAAAAGGTAAGGTGATCTCTCTGTCAAGTACTGTTCCTGGCAGTGTTGTATGTACATGATGGTTATTTGATGCTGCATTTTGGTGGGAGTTTTTCCACTTCTTTTAACATGTAGCAAGTGAAAAGACAGACGCTATTCATGTCAGTAGTACACAGAAAGCAATTAAGTAGTTTCTCAGGTCTTGTTATGATAATTTAAGATAAGAAGGTGAGGTTGGTATTTATCCCTTAAGTCCACAAAAATACCAGTTCTTATTAATACATCTTTTGAATTGCATCTGCCTGTTTCTCCATTATACAACAGGATTCCAGGTAGTTAAAACAAATAATTTGAATCATTTGTTCACTGTACACTTGACTCCATCCTGACATTTTAAGCGGTAAAGTAAGTAGTGTATAGATTTACTTCTATATTTTCTTTAAAGATGGCAGCATTGACATACAGCTTTCACTGATTAGGCAGTGACAAATCAGACCTGTAGATCTGATTAATTCGCTTCTCTTGCAGCAGCGTAACCGTGGAAAAGGGCTGTAGCTGTCTCCACTTGCTCACTGCTATTTCCTCTCCTAGCTCTAAAGGTTACAATGTTCTCAGATCTTCTGGTACTTGCATTTATAGTCATCCGCTAAACAAGTTCTGTCAAAAATAATCTGAGTTAAGCTGAAACACAGATTTTCTAACGGGAATCATTTTGACAGAACTGGGTTAGGAAGTGACTAAACATGCAGTTATGCTGGAAGATTTGAAGGTAATGAGCAAGTGGAGATGAAGAGGGGTGGCAACTTCTTCATCCAGCACAGCTACAGTCACTACAGTGTGTCTGATGGCAGGTACAGGTGGAAATCATGCTGTAGATCATACACACTTTCTCCCTCTCATCTCTTTATCTCCCTGTGGTGTCTTAACAACAGAAATGTCTTACCTCTGCTACAGTGTAATACTGCAGACAGTTGGCTGAATTTTGTAACAGGCTTTGTGTTAACCAGGTACTTCCAAACTGCGTTTGTTTAAGATAGAATGAAGTAATTTAAACATGTGTTTGTCTCCTTTCTAAAACCAGGAAGCATTAACTTAGCATGGTGATATCTCTTTTTTTTGCTATTTACTCTTCGTGGCTAAGTGGACTTACACGGTGTACGTGTGACCTTTGATTCCACATTTATCTAATGGTAAAAAGCCTTTGAAAAGTCCAGGTTTTTTCCATACCTTTTCCATGTCCTGGCTGTACAAAACCACCTTCCTCTCCTGTGTTTTCTCTGCTGCTTTTATGATCACACCGAGGTCTAGTTTAGTTTTCTGGAAGATTAATTCTCTAAAGTGACATAAGCAGTGGAGTCTTTTCCCCTTTCTGGAAAAGGGAGATGTCTCCATTCAGCAAAAGCTATTTCTTTTATCCACTTTACTGCAGCCTTACTGCTCTGATTAAATATATTTGAGTCTCCTGTCTGTTCCTGGTGTGTATCAATTTAAGAACTGAAGCATCTGATACAGTAGACAGTGTCTGCCAAAGCCAGCAGCAGCTCTGGCATGGAAGGTATCGTTACTTGTCCAGTTCTGACAGATTAGTGGGTCCTGTGTCTCTTTGCTATGTGTGTAACTCTGAATCCCTTGTACACTGAGGTGATCTGTAGAGGATAATAAATATAGAAATACATGTAGAGTATACACATAAATATATCTGGTCTGGAACATCTTACAAGTTCAACACAAATTCATTTTTTGTATACAGGAATATTCAAGTACTATTTAAAACTGTCAATTTTACAGACAGTATTAGGGTTGAAGGGCAGACTCTTATTGATTGTGAAGAATCAAGAATTTTTGGTTTGTGTGGGTTGTTGGTTTGCTTCTTTGTTTATAAAGTACTCGTCACTACAGATCCTATGGATATACACCATGTTGAAAGCATGTGTTTAGCAGAAATAACTGTGACCTAGTTTGAGATGGGTTTTGCGTTGTTTCAGGTTGATGATTTTTCTGCTATAAATATGTCATTGGAGTTCACTAATCTTGCTGAACAATGGTAGTAAGGACTGCAAAAGTTGACAGTAATGTCAGCTGTGGACAGTAGGCAGCAAATAGTAGGAGCCTTTAGAGACTAATTTATCCAGACGTTTTCTATTTAATCTTGTAAGGTTTCTGTCTCAGTATAGCAGAAAAATCTATCTTTACACAAATTAAGTGATTTGTGTTAATCCCCCTATAATTTTTTTGGGAAACTCTTGCTCTGAGCAGCTGCTTACTGTAGCTAAAGCAGTAAGGAGGAGTCAGAGGAAGAAGAGGCCAGCTGGGAGTGTTGAGGTTCATTTTAGCTCTGTGGGTAATACCGTGACCAAAAGATGGTGGTATTTTAAAAAAGTAGTAGTTAAACCCACATTAGTACATGAAATACTAGAATAAGTTGCAGGCATGTACAGTTGAAGTCTAGGAACAGGTGATCCCTGTTGAAAATGGGGAGAAAATTACCTCTGGAATGGGGAGAGAGAGAGATCTCTATGAATATATATCCCCCTTGAATGGAGAAAAACTGAGCAGGTGTCATCCTGGCAAAGGAACACTAGTTGTTCCAAAGTTTGCTTTTGTACTTACACTCCAGGCAGAGTTAGTCATCTCAAAGTCCCGACATTCTGAGTTGCTAACTGTATTTCCAGAATAAGCTCCAAAGTCTTGGCCTAGGTATAAATAAAGAGGGAAGGAGTTAAAACTCCTGCGGCTGCCTTTCGAGGAGTAAATCGATTCAGGGCCGGTGGTTTTTGTGAATGGCGTTAAGGGAGGAGGGTGGGGAGGTCTGTGATTTTTAGAATGAAGTCAAAGATGAAGTGGAGCATGGCAGTGGCCGTGACCTAGTTAGTCCCGAGATGTGAAAAGGAGGCCCAGGAACAATAGGTGACCTTCTGAGGCAGTGTCAGAAACAGCCCGCAAGATGAGCCTTTCGGGAGGAGGGAGGGGACAGCAGCGGGACTTACAGACGGATCCAGATACCCTCGTCTTTTGCTTACAGTGGAAACCAGATGCTTTTGACAGGAAATTTAGCGCAGAACTTGTGGCTGTTCTTTCCCAAGTATCTTTAATATTATGTGTCACTTACTAAATAATTCTCCATGCTTTGTTGTCTGCTCTACAGCAGCACGTGTCCAAAATCCATTTCTACGCTACTGCTGGAAAATGGCAAACTTGCTTATTTATCTACACAGCTTCTTCGAGGAGACCTGTGTGTTTGGAGTTTACAGGGTTGGTCTGATACAAGACACTGATAGTGCCTTCCACTGTGTGGTGCAAATTCATCTTCACACTGTATTTACAATCGTGTTCCAAGTTACCAAGCAGTTTTTAAGTTTTGGAGAGCACCACTATAAAAAGTTAAACATCCTGCTGCCAAAAAAAAAAAAGAAAATTATGACCATTTTATGTGAGAATCTTTGCTAATTGTTTCAGTGATTATTTTCTTGGTGTGTAGTAGGGAATTAGGGGCGGGAGCGCTCAGTTTGGTTTGAATGTGTGAACAATGTAAAAACAACTTCACTTATGTCAATTTGCATAAACATAAAGAACATGTGAAGAAAAAAAAATGTTGCTTTGTGTAGCCTAAATAACTAATGGGTCATCCCCTTTTCCAAAAGTGGGGTTTTAGTATTTATTTATTTATTACTTTTTTAGCCTTAAGAGAAAAATATGTTCTGTCAGTGAAATCCTTTGAAGTTGCCTGCTTCTTTTTCTGCTAGTAGGTGAGAAGGCTGACAGGTAGGAATGGTACCTAGATGGCCATGTTCCTCTCAGTGTGCTTGAAACTGTGGGTGGAAGAGTGCAATTTCAGGCTGCAGTGAAATACAGTCCTTCAGTTTCCAAACAGACTTCTGTTTGTACTGTCTCATAAGACAGTTGATGATAACCACCTCATGTGATGCTGGTAGAATATTGAAGTGTCTGAGTTACAAGTGCATGGGGTGGATTTTAATAAAGCCGGTGTCCTGAGCGTTCACCTGTCAACTCTCACCCCTTAGGTCTACTCCTTGAACTTTTACCACTCTGACAGAGTTCAGTCACTACATCCCTATCCAGCTTTGCTCCATAGCTGTGTTCATGTCTTTGCTAGCATCAAAATCAGGCATTTATCAGGGCCATCAAAAGCTGAAGACTGCAGACACTTTCAGCAGTCCTTCCTCTTTGAGATGCTGGAAATTATCTGTGCCTTCAGTTTCCTGAGAGTAGTCATGGGACTTATCCCAGGAATATCTAGATCAGTGACACCAAAATTGACATTCAGCAGTGTTGCAAGCTGCATTCACGTTCTTCCATGCTAGGAACTCTCATCAGTCAGTATTTTTATCTGAAAACAGCAGATTTAGTGAGCCCCAGAGAAGGACTGCGGTGCTGTGCCAGGAGGAACCAGAAACTAGGGGAACTAGTGCCTATCTGAGGTTGGAGCACCTTGGCTGAATCTGCTACGGATGTTTGCTCCTGGCACACAACATCACACAGGAAATATCTTCTGGCAAATGATGTTAAGGTGTTTCATTAAATGATGCATAGTTCAGGAAAAGCATGGTTAAAAAAGGCAGCCGAATTTCTCAACTGAGAAATGGTAACCTGTTGATGTGTGTATAGTTTGCTGCAAAGCAGTGGGAACGTCTCAGTTTTCATTCAGGAGGGGTTTGTTGAGTTTGAGAAGAATAAGCCATGTAAATTAGTTTAATTCTACAAGTTTCTACACCTGTATTTTAGCCATGTTCCTAAAACTTCAGTAATGTGATCGTGTTTCTTGAAACGGGTGTACAGTGATACTACAATATTATATATGTACAGTGTTGCCAACTAACACCGTCACAAATGAGGAAAGACCAGGGAGGGAAATAATAAAAATCAATCTGACTTAATTTTAAATAACATGTGCTTACTCCTGACTTGTCAAAATAACTGTGATAGAAACTGTGTATTTTTCAAGAACTCTTCCTACCCCTGTAAAAATAAGCTTTTCCATTTCAGTTTAAGGGGCTCAGTTCCCAGACAAATATTTTCCTATTTTTGAGGTGTCAATTCTGAAATGTTATATTGATTTTTGACAAGTTTCTTCTCAGTCTTACTTAGAGCTGCAGTAAAATGATACACCAAGGCAAGACGTTGGATTGGTAGTTAGTTGGTTGGATTTGGGAGAGTTGATTTGTTTTGGTTTGTTTATAAATTGGTAATCTTGTGTGCACCAAAACTGACTAATTCTTACCTGCTCTGAAATATCAAGTAGTGTACCCAAAGGAATACTGTCTGCATTTATATTTGAACAGAAGGAATGGATATAAAATACAGGTTGTAAGTGTTTTCCCATATGTTTTTTGGCCAAAGCTGGTGTCATTGCTATCAGTATGCTTACATTTATAAATAAGTTTGAAAGTAATTTAGCATCATTCTATTCAAGTATATTAATCTAACACATAAATTAATGGAATGTATTTTCATGTTTTATAGACAGAAGACAGTAAAACATTATTAACAACTGGAGGTTACTTAGGGACACTATTAAGATGGTTTGGCAAATTGCTTCTCAAGCTCTACCATTTGAATGACCATTATCTCCTGTGGATAAATGCTACTGGTCATCCTGGGTTATTTTGTTTGTCAGATTCCAAGAATATTCTATGTAAAATTCTTGGTTGAAAATGTTAGCAGGAAAAAAAGCATTTTGAACTGAAGGTCTTAATGTTCTTGGGCTTTATTACCAAAGTAACTTTCTAGATAAGTTATAAATTAAGGAATGTTCTGTATTCATTTGTCTGATGGTTTGCATTTTACAGTGAAAATAATAAATGAGTATTTTCTAAAGGATGGTAAGAAGTCCCACCGAGCACGCTGTACAATTGTGGTCGAATGTATTCAATGTGTGGCCCAGCTGCAGAGCTGTACGCTATGGTAGCTACCTGCAGCTGGGGTTTTCTGAGACTGTCCTTGCAAAATGGAGTATGAGGCTACATCCATGTACCTGCAGCAGCCACCACTGAGGAGTGCTGGCTTCGGGACAGTCACCCAACCTTTTCATCTTCCTTTCCTGGGGTAAAAACATTAAAAAGACAGCAGCAAAGCAGTGGTGGGCACTGCTTTGTCAGATTCCTTGACCCTTGCCAATCAAGATAAAGTCCCAAGAATAAGAGGAAGACTGTTACGGTGGGGTAATTGGTGAGGTGTCCCTGGAGCAGTGCTTCTACTGTGCCATCTACACCTACTTCAGATGGTCCGAGTGATGCTCTGGAGTGTCTTGCCCAGGTGTTTGTGTGGGGCTGAGCCAGACAGCTGAGGTAAGAGACAGGGGATGTTCATAGGTGTGCCACTGCTCCTTCAGTCCTGTGATATTTTGCATTTTGTTGACAGACACGTGTTAGAAATTCCTTCTTTGCAAGCATACCTGTGCCTTGATAATGAGGGTTACACCATTGCAGTGACATCTTTGTGCAGATAAAACCAACAAAGGACTACTGCTAATGAAACTTACTGTGGTGGTTGCTCTGTGTTTTGGAGGGTCTGTTTCTCTGGCAGCCACAATGTAGATTGTGGGTCCTTCCTTCATGCAGAAATTCCAAAGTGTGGGCAAGGTGGTGTGAGGCAGGACAGTGTGCAGCAGAGTTGACCAAGGCTGGTCAGCTGGTGTGGCAGAATCAGGTAAAAGCCAGTTGGTTGGCTCCTTCCAACACAAAAGAAACAAAACTACTGTCCAACATCTACCAGTTTGAAATGAATTGTTAGTAGAATTCCTATCCCTTTCTGTCTTGAGAAAGAAAAATCCCGTCTGGCCCACTGCCTTTAGAGGTGGTCTGTTTTCCTCTGCTGTACTTCAGCCAGAAGAAATAGTCAAGGTGCTGTCACAGAGTATCATGGAGCTTTCATAAGTCTGATTTTGGTGAGGTCCCTGAGACTTTGGATTGCCTTTTTCCTTCTGAAACTCTCTGAATCCATCTGTTTCCAGCATGTGTTTGTAACTACCATTCCCTTGTAGGATTTTGAGGAAGCCAGGGTACATGGGATGTGTGTTTCCACATGCAGCCAGTTAACACAGTTCAGGTCACCTCTCAGCGTTTTGGGGGATGTGGTAGCATATACTTCTGTGGATTCCAGTTTGAAATGCAGATCAGTTATCTCCAGAATATTGAAGTGAAGGATCTCTCTACTGATTTAATGAATGTAAATGAACTACTATATAAAGCTGCTCTTGTAATCTTTAACTTCTGGATGCTGTACAACCTTCTCTTGTAGTTATTACTTGCTGGTAACTTACATAAATATTTGCATATACAGTAAAAGGTTACTAGAATGTCTACATATATTCCAAATGTTTGCCTTATTTAATGTGACTGAGACATTACATTATATTTCAGAGTTCTATAATTTTTTTAAAAGGTTCTATAAACAGTTGAAATATTTTGGACTAGGATTATACAAATGGTAAGTAGTTCAAGAAAATTGGAGTTGTGTATTTCTGGGGGTTTTTGTTTGGGTTTTCGGGGTTTTTTTTGTGCCTTATCTTCATTTATGTAGGTTAGAAGTAACTTAGTATCTTTGTGAAGTGTTTTTGGATACACTTGTGTCAGACACTTGAACTTCAATAATTATATATGAAGCCTGGCTTAATCAGGACTTGGTGACCAATTAGTGAAGTCCCACTAATGTTTAAGCTCCTTTTCTCATTATACACTCACTATTGGCACTGTATATAAAGGATAAACTAAGTGCCCCTGATGTGCTGTTAATTAGATTTGTCAGGACTCCCAGTTGCACTGTCTGCCAAACACAAGTGTTGTCACTTACTGTATCAGTAATGAATTGACTTAAGGGCTTTTGTAGATATTCAGAGGGCCTTAGTTTTGAATACTTAAATCTGGTGCTCCTATAATTGTAGTTGCTTTGCTTACTGTGCTGTGAGAACCTCCGCAAACAAGAGATACTGGCTTGCTTGAATTCCTGAAAGTCAGGCTGGATTTTATGCTTAAACTGATTTAAAATCCTTGTAGGCAGCATGTGGTCTTTTCAGTTCTGCAAAAACAGTGGCACTGTGGAATTTGATATTAGTCCAGATCAGAAGTAAACACACTTCCTCATATTCCCAAATAAAATTGGTGCCTAAAGCCAAAAATTTTTTTAATCTCTCCCCAAAAATAGGGAAAAAAACTTCATCTGAAAGCAATTCCATTGAATTATTTCAGTTAACAAGAAAAACTTTTCCATTTCTTTTTCTGACACTTTTATACCTCTTTAAAATAACTTAATCTTGAAATGCAGCTTTGTTAACAGAGTTAACTAGGTTATTTATTCTGAAAGTCTGTTTTCTGAGACTTATGTCCACTTAAATTTTCTTCTAGCTCTTGTTCTCTGAAGACTTGGACTAAAATGGAATTGCACTGCAGTATGTTTGATTGATTGTGGGTTTTTTCCCCTTTAGCCAGTATGGAACCATTTCATCGCTGGTTAATCAATCCTCTAGCACACCTTCAAGCTTTAATGCCATTTTTGCAAACTTGTTCATTTTAACTGATTGAGATAATGATTTCAGACTCTCTTTTCTCCTTTCTGTGCCCCAAACCTTTCTTTCCCAGTCTTTGTGTTCCTCCTGATCAGGTTCGGTCGGACAGCCCATAAATGGACTCTCCTCTGACTGATAGATTAAAGAAGTTACGGAAATGCTTATTTTTTAAACGATCATTGACTGGAACCATTTAGAAAGTTTAAGGGAGTGCTAAATTAGTCTTCGGAATGCTTTTAGTGCTTGGGTTTATTAAGTTTTCAGATCCAGGGTAATAACACAGTCTTAAAGTAGCTTGTCTTTGGTGTTAATTTACTGCTGGTTTAGAGGATAGTCAACTTGAATGAACACTTGACATGTCATATATAATCTAAATAAGGCTGTATACACCCATTCTTCTGTGTAGGAACATAAACAAAGCTATGTGCTTCCTTCTAATAATGGCCCAGTGAGCTGCAGGCCATCCTTTTCATGACTAAAGTGAGCATTGCAGAGGACCAATCTGCTGATGTACAGTAATTACAGAGGGGGTATGTCTTAAAATATATCATGGTTAATGAACTCAGCTCCAATTATTGCTAACAGATGTGTGATCAGTTGCCTGCATACCTCCCTTAAACTGAGATGTTGGGGTAAATTGTTGAGGAGTTTTGCCTTTTGAGGGCAAAACCTTGTGAGAAAGCCTCCTGTCCTCTTGCTCAGAGTTGCACAGTACACCTTGTTGCTTCGGTCTGAATTTACGGCCAGTCCTACGTGGTCTAAGCCTGAGGCAGGGAGAAGAGCACTTGTGGAGCAGGTCATTTCTCAATCACAGATGCTGGGCAGCTTTCAAGTGCTCTCTGTCTGAAAGAGAAGGGACTTTGTATGTCCTGAGTGTACGTGCTTGTGACGCTGAGAAATCTTGGGCGAGGGAGGAAGCACTGGATAAAATTTTGAAACAGAAAGCCGTGGCCCCTTGCTGTGTTTGGGTCCGAGCTGACCAGATTGACATTGGTGTGTGCACTCGTAAGGCTGTTGCTGCTGACTTACACTGTAGGTGGTCCTCTTCTTCACACTGTCAGTCACAGCAGACGTTATGTTGAGTTTTCATTTTGAAACATCAGTGAACGTAAAAAATACCCATAATAAATCAGACTACAAGTAGTCTTTCTCTCTGATAATAAAGTCTGATTCACTCTGATAATAAAGATGAGACTGAGTCATTACTAAGGAGTAGACCACCTTTCCAGGTGCTCAGCAGAGCTCATCTGCTGGAGTGTTAACAAAGAAATCTTCTTTACCAATAAGATGCTTCATACTGCCATCTACTGACACCACGTTTTGTCATTGCAGCAGGGGATCAAACCGTGCCTTGCCTCTGAGGGAAAACATGCAGTCCAGGCTGTTTCCTTATAATTACACCTCTGAAGATTTGCCTTTATAATACTTAGCTGTGGATACTGTTCTTCAGGATTTAAAGTACTACTTCTGAATTAGCTCCTGTCCATTACAAGGAGTTGACACTGCAGAGGAAAAATTCACTCTAAATGCTGAATCTGTGTGTGTGTCTAGAAATAGTTCAGTCACTCTTCTGGGCAGGGTTCATCTACCCAGGGAACTGCAGGTGAAGTGTACTCTGATGTCAAATCACTGATGTGGCAATGCCTCTTGATCCTTGGTGAGCTATAAGACACCTCCCAGTCGTTCCTTGTGCACCACTGGATTTGGCAGTGTCTATGTGAACCTCCTCTCTGTGTGACTTTCTTCCTACATGAGTAGATTTCTCCCTTTTCTCTCCACCCTTCCTTCTTGGCTTGTTGTTCAAGGTTTCTGTGGATTTCTGAGAAGCAGTTCAGTTTTGGACTGAAAAGTGGTTTTCTTTAGCTATATTGTGTAATGATTGCTATCTTTGAGTTCAGCAGTGCATTAGTAGATACCAGAAGAGTTGGGAAAATTAAAACTTGCATGGGGAACAACTGCCTTTCTCTCAACTGCTTCTTTTTTGTCAGTCTGAATGTCATGGTGACAGTTCTTTTGGAATTACCTCCCTGGGCAGGAGGGAAGGCATTCCATGAGAAGTGGGAGCTACAATCTTGTAGGTAGTCATGTGAATGAATCATGGAAGGACTTCCAAAATATGGTGTTAAGATTCATGACACGGTCAGAGACTACTCTGAATGGCCACTCTGACTGCAGTCATGGCCAGGACTCTTAGGAGAAGAATCTTAGAAGGACAAGGTGCTAATTCAGGGGAAGAGTGAATTTCCCAGCAGTAATGGCTGTTTTCTGTTGTCTTTGAGGAAAGCAAGCTGCAAAAATTACTTGGAGGGATCTCATCTCTTTGTAATCTGCTCATGTTGCCAGCTGCTAAAGACGTAGGGAACTGCAAGTGTTCTGGAGTGACGGTATCAGTACACTTAATTATATAATTTCCATCTGGTGACTGGAAAGGTGTTGGAGAAGATCTGAAGGAAGAACATTAAAATATCTTTTTTGTTGCTGTTTGTTGTTGTTGAAGGATCCAACAATCTAATTTCTGGAATTAGATGTCTAATGTATGGAGTTACCTTTTATTAGTCTTCCAGTTACGTGGAAACCTGTCTGTGCGCTCACACCATGTTGCTTAAACTACGTTTATGATCCAGTGTGGTGAAAAACAGTTCCCTAGCACAGAAACATAGAGTGAAATTATTTATTGTCCCACCCGATTCCTAGGGTTAGTTTAAGGAGGAGCAGAAATGTTGCCTGCAGAGTTTCAGATCCTGTCTACTCTGGACACGGCCATGAGACAGATGTGGCATTCAACCAAGTTTAGGTTAAAAGCAGTGTAATACAGCTCCTCTGGATGTTTTGGGAAGCTCTTTGGTATTTTGTGCTTCTAGTTTCTTAAAAAGAGATATACCTATATACTCTTCTTAAATGTAAAAACTGTCTCCAGCAGTGATCAACAGTGGAACAGTTCAGGGAAAAGTATGAGGTCATGCCAACAATACAGTTATTTTTCTGTACACTCGGTCAGCTTCCTGCTGGTTTTGGCAGTACCACTTGACATATTTTTGTGTTTAACAACTGTTGATGAATTTTTCTTTCGTGAGTTTAATTGAGTTTGGACCCACACAGAATTTCAGCATGCACAAATCCTTGTTGGTAATGAATACCATAACTCATCTATGCAATGAGTGGAAAAAAGTCTGAGGGTTTTGTTTTAATTTTTTCATTCATTAGTGTAGTGGTAGATCTGCTTCCTGTAGGAGGGAGAGAATGTAGCTATCTGTGTCCTTGTTTTATCTCAATGAATTTAGTACGTCTGCTCTCCCCTTGTTCAGTTAATCTCCTTCACAATAAAGACTCCTTATGTATTTAGCTGTAGTATGGAAATGTATGTTGGTATAGAAACCATGTCCTATTTATTTTTTTTGTTACCACCTTTTGCATCTCTTATTTCTACTGGCATTCCTTTAGATCAAGGAGAATCAGAATGGCACCTGGTTTTATGAGACACCTTTGTGATTTTTCTGGTGGTATCTTCTCTTTGTTCTTGCATACCATTCTGAATTCTGAACATTGGGGTGGGTTTTGTGTGTTAGTTTTATTTCTGAACTCATGTATCTCTGTAGAAATGTTTGCTGTAGATTGAAGAACTTCTTTCCTGGCCAGTAATACCTTGCTCAAAGCCAGAATCTCTAAGAAATAATTTTTTTTTTTTTTTTTTCTTCCTGCACCTTTTCTGTGTGTTTATTTCTATGGTATTTCATTTGTGGTTTTCTTTTTTCCTCATCCAGTCACTAACTCCTGCAGAATTTGTTATCATGCTGTTCACCCTCTGTAATTCTCATTGCCTAGCTTTTATAATTGTGACGTTTCTTTTAAATGCAAAGTTAAGTCAAGGACTGTGTCTCAATACTGTGAGGAAATCAAAGGAGGCTAAGTGATCTCAGGAGAGGTACTTAAGTAGCTGTAGTGTTTGTATAAATGAGAGAACTAAAAGAACTAATTAAAGTGAGCTGGAGCAATGTATCACCTACCCGCACAGACCTGCTTAATGTATACCTGCAGGACCTTTCTTAGATTAATAATAAAAATCAATAGAGAAATAAATACCGTACTGATGGAAGTTACCATAGACAAAACTATTCTAAATGAAGGGATTAAATATTCTAAAGCAGTTAATTGAGAAATGCTACTAGCCAATGAGTTCAATTATTCACTCCCCCACTCCGTGCATCACATTTCAATTTTATTTACAGGAGATAACACTAATGCTGTTATTGGGACTAAATCTCCCTTCTATTATAGTGAATATTTTCTTAATAAGTAATAAAGCACGCAGTATAGTGAGATTTTCTGCTGGGCTTCTTTATTTCTTAAGGCCACTATTGTAGCAAACCCATGAATTTTCCCAAGCATGTCACACATCCGCTGGTAATTTCAGCTATATTCTTATTTTCCCTTTATGTAGCATTTATGGTCTTTGAAGATTCATTATGGATGTAAATGACTAGTTCAGGAATATAAAAAGAAAAAAAACTATGTAATGTTCCAAATGTGAATGACTGTTTTATGTGAGTGGAGATGATTTACTTCAAGTTGAAAAATAAACTAGTCAATTCTGTTACAAGATCCTGTCATAACCGAGCTCTGGGAATAAGAGTGTTAGCTGGGTGATTTTTGTTTTGTTCAAGTTGAAAACTGTAAACCACTGTTTTGAGATTGGACTGACTTTATGGTGTGTTTTTTGTGAAAGTTCTTCTGATTATATATTTAAGAACAGCTTCATGTACTGCAGCTCTGTCATCGTGGGGTACTACAGAAAAATCCCACTCTCCTGGAGAACAGATGGGACAAAGCTCCATACTTATTTTAGAATCTATTTCTGGTACAGTGCAGTCAATAGCAACAAAAAATTAAAAATAGCATGGCTTTATTTAGCCTGTCATAATGCTTTTCTGCTTTCTGCCAACACTCTTTATATTACTTACGTGCTCCTACGACCTGTCTGCTACTTGGAGGTGTGCTTTTCATTTTTTCCTCTCCTTGTTTTGTGTGGGCTCCTTCAATAAGCCTGAGCATACAATTTCCTTGATGGAAAACTCAAGAGATTAAACTAAGAATACTTGACTTCCACCACCTTTTGGAGCCAGGGGAATATTGTTCTTTCTTTACTCTGTCTCGTACAGGAGGTTTTGAGTTAAAGTTGTTTCATGCTTTAATAATTTCAGAACTCTTTTAAGAGGGTTAAGCATTAGTCTCTAAATGACAAAGTTTATAATTTGAAGAAATAATCTGGGCCAATGTCTTCTTAAAATAACAATGTTTTCTATAAATGTTAAAAGAGAATTAGAATGACAGTCAAGGAAGTGCTTACACAGTTGTCAATATTACAGTAATTTCACCTGTCTTTACACTTTGCAGATGCATACTGTACTGGAATTCTACTGCTTCGTTTTGAAAAGTACTAAGCTGACTTTATTGATGTGATTTTACTGTTAAGCTTTTAAAGATTATTACTTTTTTACAAATATTTTTACAATATTATTGCTTTTTGTTATAGAAGCCAGTGAGATACATTATTACATTCTGCATCGCAAGCATATAAAAGCAAATAAACAGATTAAAGCTGCTTATAGCAAAAAAAAAAAAACCAACACTGGGAATGTAAACATATATTAAGCAAGAAAAAGATGTGGTTAGTTACACCCACAAAACCACTGGAAGATCAGAGATCTGTCTGGATTTATTAACCACTCAGATGGCACTGACAAATAATGAGATCAATGTCATTCTGCCAAAAGCAAGGAGATCGCCAGCTGAACTGTGGAAAAAGCTCATGTCTCTCCTACTGTTCTGAAACCTGCAAGATAATTTTTCCTTGTAGGTAAAAATCTTGAGAAACTCGTTTTTGGGGGCAGTTAATAGCACCTCTGTGATTTCAGGATGCAGGTAGCTACTTGCAGGGTTTTCAGACATGTTTGGGCACCTGTTTCAGTTGGAGTTGGGAATTATTTGTGGTTTGTTTTTTGTTTTTTTAAGATCCTGCTTGGTGTCTCTTTCTGTCTTACAGCAACCGATTGGTTTTCAAGTCTAGCTCTAAAGTTAATTGGTGACATCAGTCCTGTGTTCAGAAGTGAGTCAAAGCTATTACATCCAACTGAGGCTTTGTGAGTTTTAGTATTATATAGGACTATACTAATCTTATAGTATTATTTAGTATTATATAGGACTTAAGCTTTTTTTCTTTTTTTGAAAGTTCTATATGAAAGCTTTACTGTAGTCACTCCTCCTGTTAGCTTTCTTTCACAGCCAGCTTCTCAAGCCGTTTCTGCTCAATGAGGAAGGCCCTTCAAACTCTTTGAGAATGGCAATAGAAATATATATTTGTTAAAATGTTTAGATCCAGACAGAGTTATTTAACTTTGCATTTGTGTGTATGCATATGTGCACATCATCTCAAAATGTAATTTTTATGCACGCCGTTTCTGTCAGCGTGCTAGAGAATATAGTTCACGAGCAAAAATCCCTCAGCTGACACCCTGCTTTTCCTGGCTTTCTTTGTTTTGAAACAATTCTGGAGCATCTGTCATTGTTTCACACAATTTCCTGCAAAGCTGCCTGTGGCAGTTGCACTCATTCTTTATTACCCAAGGGCTTTGCTAGCTATAAAATAATGTATCTGACTACCTAATAGCCTAATATTCAGCCTTCCCTGGAGAAGCGGGAGCGGAAAGCTGTTTTTACTTTCTTTTTTGCTGACCATGCAAAGCTGACCCTACCCGAGCAGCTTTTATCTGTATTGTCAATGAAGTAGAAGGGATTTCCTGTGATACTGTCTTTCCTAGCTACTAGATGGCCCCTTCTCTGTAGCAAAGAATGGCACTGATGAAATTATATTAAAGTTCTGCCTTAATACAGATGCCACATCTGTATGTAATTATCTTTTTCAGAACCCTTTGGTTGGTCGCTTTGTTTATTAGTTTAGAGGCCCCTTATTCTGAAACAAACTGTAAAACCAGTAGAAAACTGCGATGCCTGCAGATGCCTAGATTCTGTTTGCAGGCCATTCGCACACACGTGACATCTGCTGTATGCATCTGCAGGGAGATGTGTTGCCACTGTTCTTTTTAACTGGATTTTTTTTTTGGTAGGGAAAATAATTTTCAGATATTTTAAGTAAAAAAAAATGAAATGCATATACAGAGCTTCTCTTCTGTTTTGTAGCTGAGTAAATGAATGTTTATTCTATGGAAATTGTTCTGTAAAAACCTAAATAACAGCAGTTAAAATTAATTTAAATTTCCCAAGCCAAATGGTATTGCTTAAAGATCAAGATGTAGTAAATGCTTCACTCTTAGTGAATATTTCATTTGAACAGTACCACTGGGGTTACTTATAAAACCTTATAAAGATATATTTGAATAATTAAATTACACTTCTATACGTCGATGCTGGAAAACCCCAACCATAGGCCTACTGCTCTAGTATTACCCCTAATCTGATGTTATTAAAAACAAGCAAAATCCAAACGCAACATAGACCTCTCCTAAAAAAATAAAAGTCATGGAGCAAATGAATGCTTAACCACCATTTAATTGTTTTTCTTTCAAAGGAGTTACTTGCTAAATAAATATATGTTAATATAGGTTTGACTTATCATGAGGTAGACCTCATGGTAAAAAATGAGATAATCTAATGAGAGTTATGGAGAGGAAACAGGGGCTTGTGGGTGAATTTCTCACAGTGAGCATAACCCTGGTATACATCTGTATTGGAGAAGGCAGGAGCGTGTGTTCTGAACTAGGGTCAATCATGCATTTTGAAGGTTTCCGTTGCAGTATTGTGCTAAAGTGTCGCAGGTGATGCACGCTGTGTTTGATAGTACTCTGACTCCTTCCTCTGCAGTTGGATTACTTCAAGTTCCTGTTTAATAAAACCACTTGAGCCGCACGTAATTTCAGAATATCACATTCCAGTGAAGCCGTTGTAACCACATGATTGGTTAAAGTTATGTCCTTACTTCCCTGTCTGGCTGAATTAGGATACAGTCTTCATTTCTACATTCCAAACTCATGAGCAGCTTCAAAGAGATTCTTTTCCCAGCCAACGAGCCTGCCAGAGATACTTCAGCTTTCTGATCTGACTGTGGAATCAACACGGCCATTTTAAACTGAGCAGCGTTGTGGAGCGCTCCCCGCAGCAGAGAGCAGCTATGTTTGGAACACCAGATTGGGTGATTCACTCTCAAGGCTGAACTAGCACAGAAGTTGCCTGCTTCGCTTCTTGACTTTCCAGTTGCAAAGCAGCTCAGCAATCCTGAACACAGATTAATGAACCCCCTCTATAGGTACAGCACATATAGAAACGGGGATTGTGTATTCATGTTGCATCTTCACCTCGTACTGTCTCATACTAGATCCTGTTCACATGGTTTTGTGATTAATTCCTTAATCGTATACCAGTCACGTACCTAGGCAATCTGAAGACCTTCCCGGTGTGACATTGGGTTCCAAAGCACACCGTATGTTTGGCTGCGTTTGCTTGCAGGAGATGGAGGGAATTTGCTTCTTCCTTCCTCCTCCCTTTAGAATATGACCTTTAGATTTTGTCCAGGTGATAGTTTGTGCTCGGTAACATATGGGGGTGTATATACCTCTGTATGTGTGTTTAGAAACACCATGATCTCCTTATCACCATTGTGCTTCTACTTCTTTCTAAGGAAAATTTGATACCGTGGGATTGTTTTGTTGGCAGAGTGCACACAACATAGCTCTCATTTCAAGGAGCACTTTGAAAATTCAGTTGTATTTTTAGGAGCTTAAATTTAGCTGCAAATTTTGTGGCCAAGTAACTTAGAATTGAAGTCAACATTTAGATTTTTCTTTTCTGCCAGTTGCTCTGACCTGGTCTTCACAGAGTAGACAGTAGCATTTTAAGAATCTTAACAAACATTTTTTGATTAAAATTCTTCCTTTCCACAGTAGCCTTATGAAAAAAAAATTGCTAATGATTGAAAAATATTATCTGAGCTGTTCTACCCAGGTCATTTTAATATTAGGGGAGGTGGTTTTTGTTGAAAGAAACTAAGTAATTCATGTAGTCTGATTTTTTTCTTTCAAGGAAATAAATTATTCTAATGCAGAATTCATGTTTTATATCTGCATCTTCAAAAGCAGGTATACTATAGTATTTTATCATCCGTCAAAAACCCCCTTGTGCTAGGCTAAGCAATTAAACCACAGCAAACACAATCAAGGTCTGAAATGACACGAGAAGAAAGAGCTGAAGCAGTGTAAGAGGGCTGGGATACTGGGTTGGCCTCTGTAATCCGATGGCAGTTTGACCACGTCCAGGTGGCAGCGTAACACGTGCTGGGATCGTCTGTGTAATAGTTTCTCCATGGGTGTTAAGCTGCAATCTGAAACACTAACATAGGCAGGCAAAATTAACAAGGATGAGGCAAAATTAGCGTGAGTTTTATTCTTTTTTTTTTTTTTACCCCCTCTGTTGAGAGGAGCTTGCCTTAGAAAATTCACCTGGAAGTAGCAGTCGCAATTCTCTTCACCTGCAGGGAGCAGAAGCTTTCTTCTGGAGAAGGCTAACAGGTTTGCAACCCACTGCAGTGCCTTGAGTTAGAAATGGTTTGTCTCATGGGAAGTTCTTGTACAGTCCTCTTGGATGGCAGGAAGCCAGCCAAACCCAAAGAAGTTGTTGAATTCTTTTTTATTTTTCTTTAATTTCTGTCTGGTTTTGCTTACATTTTTCCTTTATTCTTCTGAGAATCTACTTCAAATACTGAGATTGAAGGTGGACGCTAACAAAAGAATTATCATTCCATGTTTTACTGTTGGCTTAATAAAGAAAATGAATGACTGCGCCCTGGTTGGGAACACGGGAAGGGTATTCTGAAATCTTTGACTACTCCTGACACTGTTATGTTGTTATCCTTTTGTAACCCAGACCACTTAATTCCATGTGAGAAGGGTTGGTTCTTACTTGCACGTTGCAGGTAGAAAAGACAAAGGTGTAGTACAAAGCTGTCTTAAGCAGTCTGACAGAACTCAGTGTAAGCCTGTTCTTCATCCTGCCCTCGGGAAGAACAGGGTCAAATCCCGTTAAGGTTTAAATAAAGCTGCTGCTGCTGCAGAGTAGTAATTCTTTCTAGGAGTTGAGAACTCAACCGCACAGGCTTAGGGCTCGTATCAGCCTCCATGGTGCCCAGTTTGGTTTCTGCAGCTCAATGGTTGCAGTCTGTGCTTCTCGAAAGAAATCATAGACAAACTTCTTTCTGCAAGTGACCAAAATAATTCTCTTACTCCTTAACTCAGCTATGTGTTAATTGTTGTGTATGCAACATTAATAAGATCAGATAATATCAAAGATTTGCCTTTTTTTTTTATAATTATCTCTTTAACCTTGTGATTGAGGGTGATGCATCTTCTCCATCTGTTAGTAATTCAGCTGAAGTAAAACTAGGTTGTTGGAGTCTGTTGGCTTAAATGCTGATGAATAACGTTGAGAAGACAAGAATAGTGTAAATAACTGACTTTATATCATTTTTAAAAGTAGAAGTGGTTATTGATGCAGGCCACCAGCATGAATTCTAGGTCAAAAAAGATTCAAAGCTACATTAATTCTGGTAGATGCTTTGCAGTCGTTGTGTGAAGGAGTTTTGTAGATGCTGTTTCAACTTCCACGTTCTGAAACTCATCACCGCACCTCACACTAATGAACAGACTGGGGAAAGAAGCCAAGAAATTAATGGACCATGGAAACTAAATTACCCTTTCAACCTCGAAGGAAGTCTTCCCTTGTACTCCACTCATGAGTGGATCCCAACACAGGGAAAACAGAACCTGCTAAAGCCATTTGACGCAGCGTCTTGCCTTTGTATTAATTCTGCATAGGTTTTATGAACCAAATGGTGTCTTGTTTCTGAATAATTCTCTTAGATTTCGATTTATTTTTGAACATCCACGTGTAATAAAATTTGGCATCCGTCTGAAGTGATTTATGTTTTTTTTCCTTTCCTCATTTGAATTCCCATGGCTGCTGGAAAATTGAAATCCTTCTGGTTTACGAAGAGAGGTTTGGAAATGGGGGTAGCTTGGATAAGTATTGCACTAGTGTGATCAGCCTGCCTTATGCTATATGAGGAAAAACACACTTTTGTAGTTAATTCCACAAAATTTTCACGAGAAACATGGTTTTAGTTACTTCAAGAATCTTGATATTGTTTGCTTAAGAATCTAGTCTGTAATTAGCTTCATATGGTTTAGTTTTTTGGCAGCAGTTAGTGTGTATGCTGTACCCAGCCAGGGCTGTGTATTGGTTCACGGGTCGGCATCCACAGTTAGCTGGAGCATTAGCTGGAGCACTAGCTGTTTACAGGCAGCCAGGCACTTTTCTTACAGTCACTGCCACTTTCCCCAGCACTGGTTATTTCTTTAAACCATTGCATCTCTTAGTCCAGTCATTTTGTACTGCAAAAAGATGTTACCCTCCTCCCAAAACCCAGACACAGGAGTTTACGGTCAGTTAGGTGATTATTTTTTAGCTTAGCTGGCCTTATTCTTACAGGTTGCATGGACTCTAAACAATCATTATGTGTACACTTTTACAGACAGGGTTTTTAAAAGATTCATGTGTTTGCCTTGTTTTCAGCAGTCTCTGTGACTATGTCACGGAAAAGATGGGGTTTCTATGTGCGTATCTTTCCATGTGGCGCTTGAGGATATGGTGCAGTGGTTAGAGAAATGCTAGGACAAAGGTTGGACTTCATGACCCTGGAGGTCCTTTCCAACCACAATGATTCTATTCTATGATTCTATACTTCCCACCCCTAAATATTTATGGCAGTGACTTAACAACTAGGACTGCTGAAAACTCTCCTGCTACTTAAAGTTTGTGGAGAAATGAACCACCAAAGCTGTCTAATGCTGGTTTAGCTTAAATTTTTATGAATTATTGTATTCAGTTGGTTTAGAGCAGTTCTGGAGAAATCCCACTAGCAAAAGGTAACTCTTTGGTCATACAGATGGTCAGCCAGTAGGGCTCTTGCTGGTGTAATTGTGGCTGTGAGGAGTGGAGGGCATTAGAGCTTTCCTCTTTATGCCAGCAAATGTTTTGGACTGCTGGCTGTTTCATTACAACTTCTACACCTGAAAATAATTTATAAGTGTTCCATGCTCTTTTCAGGTAAAGATAGATAACCCTCTTTGTTCTCTTGCTGTTGGGTGGGGTTTTTTCCCCCTAGAAGAAAACAGTGAAATGGCTCAGGAGAACTGTCTTGAATGAGATGAGCTGTTCCTAATTCTCTTAGCTCGTTTCAAGACATAGTTTGGAGTAGCAAAAAGAACAGCTTCCCTTTCAGCGTGCTGGAGGACTAGTTCTGTGCCTGAATGAGAAGAATATGGTGTTCCATCACTAACTTGTGTGGAGAAGGGTGTGTACAGCATTTTGCTGGCTGTTGCTAACCATTGCAGAGCTGCAGACCTCTCAGCCTTAAGCAGTTCTGCTTCTGGGCTAAAATAGCAGTAGATTCACGAGTGATTTTTGATACAGGTCTCAGTTGGAAACTAGCTGCTTGTGCCACAAACATTACATATATTAATATGTTAATGTATGTTCACAAACGTACCATTTTGTTTGTATCATTGAAATGTTGCTTCCTCTACTTGTTGAAGGTTATATTGATGTAAAATAGAAATGTGTAGCTTTTCACATAATGTTAGCAATTTCTGTACACTGCAGGCACACTGACAAATTGTCTCATTACTGATACTTGTTGCAAGTTGCTGGCTGTCTAAATGTAAAGTGTTCAAAACTTCTGTCACTTATGCATTATTCGTTGGTGCAACAAAAAATCTAGCACTTTGAACAGTAATTTTACACTTAATTTTGACACAAGGACTGTGTAAAATTCTGTATTCCAGAGAAGCTTTTCTGTGTTCTCAGAAGCCTGTCTTAATTAACAGTGTCTTAAAGAGGGGAAAAATAGTCTACAGCAAATCAAAGTAGGAACTTTGATCCTTACAGGCACTGAAGTACCAAGAAAGTCTGAAATCACTCACGCCTCTTGTGAATTTAGCTGGGAGGCTTTTTGTGTTGGGGATGGGAGCTTCTTTCATTCTTCTTTCTTCTCCTTCCCCCCCCCCCCCCCTTTCTTTTTGAAGTTTGAGTGATTCCCATTGAATTGTGTTGCTGATCTTTGGAGCAGAATAACATTTAATAACTTAAAACTGCTGGGCTACTGCTTCTGGTGCCTTGGACTTTGGTCAGGAGGTGGGACATGATTGTCATCTTTCACTTCCCCAGGATCATCAATGTTCTGCTCCTTAGTTTGTTTTTTTCTTCATTTGAATTCTTAATGGCCTTTCCGAAGTTGCTTGAACTTCATTTCATTGAGAAATGTGGGTGTAGTTGGGTTAAGCTGTCTAAGGAGTTGGGTTTGACCAGAAGTTACGATGATGAGATCAGAATATAAAGCAATTTCCTTTCCCTGCTCCAGTCTTTTAATTGTATTGTTGTCCAGCGTGCCCTTCAAAGCTCTTACTTCTCTCATTGAAGTGACAATCCTCTATTTTTGCAGAAATTCCTTGAATTCATTCATTCATATATTCAGTATTTTCTCTTTCATGGGTGGAAATTTGACTCTTGTGGAGTCTTGCTCTAATCCCAAGTGAATGCTTCGAGTCACAACAGTGGGGCACTGCAGAGTCCGAGGGTGGCCGGGCTGGGCTGTGCGTGCGGCCAGAGGCCAGTGCCTCTTCTGCGCCCGGTGCCTCTTCTGCGCCCGGTGCCTCTTCTGCGCCCGGTGCCTCTGAGATGTCCCAGGGTTTGCCACCTGCCAGCCATGCCTCGGATACCTGCAGGGAGCTGGGGAGAGTGGGTCTGTTCCCATTTATTCCAGAAACTGGACAGGGTACAAAATGGGGGGAAATATTTTTAAAGTCTGTAGCAGTATAGTACTAGAGGTTTTATTATGAATACAAATAAATACTGACCTTAAATAAAATATTAACTGAATAAAATGCCAGAAATTTTGACAAATGATGAGGAAATGGATTATTTATTGAGTTAGTTATTTATTTGGGCAAAACATAAGTCTCCCCTTAATTGCTAAGAGCACAAGCACCTGATAAGAGCCATGCTTGCCATGGCAGCGTGTCAGTGTTGGCAGCTACCACTGCGGTGGGAACAAAGTTGTAGCAATATCTTGTGTGAAGTTGTTTATTGCTTGCCTGCATTCCTATCTGCAGTGTTTGCCATATCTTACAGAAATTCCAGTACTAATGTCATCATTTTTGACTTTGTGCAGTTAAATGTACAGAACTTTATGGATGCATCAAAAGAATGATTCTCAGCATCTGCTTTCTGATTTTATTCTTGAAGTAGACCAAGTGTAAGAAACAACAAGGAAGCACTTTCCAGGGGCTTAAGCCTTATTTTGCTTAAGCACTTACTGTAGTTTCTTAGCTTAACGACCTGGTTTAGACCCTTTTGTTTTACCTTTTAAAGTCCTATGATGTAGTAATTGTGTTGAACTGTAGAATAATAGTACAGGCTTCTTTTCTTTTTCTCCTTGCTGAAAGTGTCTGTATTGTTTATTAGAAAACACGTCTTAAGCCAGTTGTTTCAGTGCCTCTAACTTCTCTGAGTCTGTTGTAATATTATTTTTCCCTGTGTCTCCATTCTCTGGATTTATTGCAGTATACAGAAATTTGCCAAGTACTAACAGTTGGAAGTGGCAGTTCTCTGCTTGGTGTAGATATGAGTATTTCTGAGTATTTTACTGCTAAATACTGATTCAGGGCACTCAAAACCTTTCATTTAAACTAATGATGGGCTTACTGTGAGTATGATGTTATTTTAAGAGGAGTTTTCATTGCTTTTTCTCCAATGTTGTTTAAAGTACACAGAATAGTAATTTCTTCTGTGACGTAAAAGGTACTACAGTGGGATTGCTTAGTTCATCTCCCCCAGCAAAGGGGTTACCAGGGATGTGTTTGCTTTAGTCTGCTCTTGTTGGAGAGTAACAAAATAAGATACAAATGTATGAATGCTGTGTCTAACAAGCAGAGTTCTCAGCAGGAATGCAGCAAAATCTTTTATAGCTTCTGACATGTTTTCTGTTTTCTGCTCTTGGACATAGAGCACCCGTATGCTTTTTCTTTGTTAATACATTACCAATGAACTGTCTGCTTACTCTGAATCTGCATTGACAGTATTCATACCTAAAGCTGTTGCCCAAAACCATGCCTACCAGTATTATCTTGTGATGAAAGACAGTAGATTTTTAATCATGAAATGCCATAGAAACCCATGAAGCTATAAAAATGCCAGTCTAATTGCAGAGGGCCTGCAGCCTGTTCCAGAAACACAGGTATGTGCTTACTCATCTGTCTGTGCACATTTCACAGCTGTCTGTCAAATTTTAAGTACTTGAGATCTCCATACATCGATTTGAAGGCTTGTGCTCCCCACATTTCAATATCTGCCACGGCCCTGGCCTCAGCTGACATCTGTTGTTTTGCAATAACTAAGCTGCTGTGTGCTCATGTTGGTACCTAACTGAGACCTGGGGAAGGATGGAGGTGAGGTTTTCCCTTCTCCACCACAAAGGGGTTCCAGCCCACAACTCAACACCTTTGCCAGCCCTTCTTTCAGTAAGATGGAGGATCCTGGACTGGTGGGGGGAAAGAAGTGAGGGAGGCTAGAAAAGTCCATTCATTTTCCAGGAAGAGGAGAGAAGGTCCCATCTGAGATGAAGCAGCATTCCAAGTTTGGTTTTCCCTATTTTGCACCCACTGCTATCGAGGTAGAGAGTAGGGAAAGAAGATAGGAAGATCGTTTAATTGTCTTCAGAATAGAAATGCCTGAAGCCTGATCCTCAAAACCAACTGACATAAAGATTTACAAAAATGTTAGCCTCATTAAAAATGCCCGCTGTCCTAATACAAGCAGTTTGTAAATCTGGAAGCAATTCCTTGACTCCGACTCAGAATCACTTGTAGAAGATAATGACACTCATGGGAAATGTTTTCAGGTCATCCCTAACAGATTTCCTTCATGTGTCAATTGTAAAATGACATGCCTTAAAATCAAAGCATATATACATGTTTCTCATTTAATATCGGAGTCGCTTCGTGAGAAAACAAAAGCCTGTAGTCAGCTAGAGTTTGCAGAAGATGTTTTACTCACTGGTTACATCTCTGGACTGCAGTACATAAGCCTGAGGAACATAATGTACTCAATATGCTCATTGCCTACTTTTCAACTGTCATGAAAAAAAATGGGAGAAATAACAGATTTGAATTTTCAAGAAATTCTGACTCAAAGCCTAATTAATCCACGCATGGAGGACTTCAGGTTTTCCCAAAGTGCCCCGCATTTCACCCTGGCGAGGTCTTGTCAGGAGTGCTGCTTTCCAAGCTTTGAATTTTTCTAAAGGAACAGGAGACACCCTGAGTAAAAATAACCCCCGTCCATCTGCCCCCATTTTGCTTCTCATCTGGCGCAGGACAGGGTCACAAACACCAGCACATTCCATCAGCTGGGGTTGTGCTGACTGGGAGGTGTCCAGCCCATGGCAACAAAACAAAAGCACTCGCAGGGAGGAAAAGGAAAGGGCCTTTGTTTTAACCCTTGTGAAATAAGAGTTTTTCTCATTCTCCCTCTTGAGTACCTAGTTTGGGTTGTGATAAACTCCATTTCCAGTTAGCAATTGTGTAGAGTGACACCGAGACCGGAGCAGTTGCTATGGTAACAGGGTTTAAGTAGTAAAGATGCAGGTGTGATGTCACTAGGGCAGCATTGCCTCCTTTCCCCCTCAAGCTGAGAATAGAGTCAATTTACAGATATTTTTAAACAACATTGTGTGACTCCATTCTGTACCAATTTTCTGCAATTGCCTCTTACATTTTAGACTTAAATTCTGGAATACAGTGCAGGCGTGGACTAAATGGGTGTTTTGCCATTCCACTGATTTCCATAGGCCAGGTCTGTCATTTCCATGACAGTGAGGTCAGGAGAGTTAAGACAGAATAAAGAGCTCAGTAGTACCTTTTTGTGTGACCTATCTGTTGCCATCTGTAAATAGTGGCATCTCTGATGCTCAAGACCTTCTGTAACACCTGAAAACAGCCCCATTTTACAGTGGAATTTTTTAACAGGTCACTAAGCATCGACAAAGGCAGCATGTGTTTTTCTGAGAGTTAAATCGGATGGGTAGCCTGAGTATTGAGGAAATCATACGCCCTAAAGGAAAAAGTGAAATAATTTGCATGTTCTTCACTCTTTTCGTTCATTTTCAATCATAGTATTGCCAACCTATTCCACACAAAAGACCATGCATTGTAACAGTCACTCTGCCTTTCTGCTTTTGCTCACGTGTATTTACATGTCCTTTTTTCTAGGATAGGTTGAATGCATCTCGTGCAGTAGTTGATTGTGCTAAAACAAAGGAGCTTGCTGAAGGTCTGTTTGTAGGCAGCTGTTTAAGTGTGTGATGGAAGCCTGGCATCTCTGTGGGAACAGAGTTAAGATTATGCAGCCTATTGTCCTCACATCTTCAAAAACCTTCTCATGTTCCCTGATAGAAATCAGACTGGTGAACAATCCTACCACTTACCAGAATATTTTCAAAAGGAAGCGACTCCCCCCTCCATGGGGCATGTGAACACAATACTGTGAAGACTTTGCCTGTCTTCAGATGTCAGGGGTGAAAAAACAGCAGTTCAGCATTACTGAGGAATTTCTGGTTTCTGCTGTTAGCTCTCTTTCATTTGGAGCAGAGGGACACTGGGATAGAACGTACGCTGTAACGGCGAGGATGCGGTGGCTGCACGCAGCTCGGGGTGGATAGATAGCTCTAGAGAGCAGCCAGAGTCCTGGGTGAGGCTGTGCGCTACAGAAAAGAATTGTCCAAACTGCCTGCTCTTTACAGCAGTGCTTGTTCTCTTCCATGGTAATAAAGCTGTTGGGAAGACTTGCAGGAGAGATTCCTGAACTGCTGACAAAGAAAAATATTCTCAGGGTGCCTTGCTTATCAGAGCTCCAGTGGAACAGTGTATTTCCAGTGACACCAGTATGAACCATAACACAGCAGCCGTTCAGGACGTACATCTGAACAGCCACCCTTGCATTAGACAGCGGTACCATGGGTTCTTTCAGAGAGGTGCTGTGGAGCAGTGGAAGTTGACTCTTTGGGGGTGAAGATTTTATTATTAATATTATTATTATTATTTAATCTGTCTAGCTTCTAAATAAGCTATCTGAGGAGGCATGGAATTACAGACGTGAGAAGCTTATAAAACGAGAGTTGAGGAAATGGATGCACAACTTTTCTTTTGGTTTCATTTTATTAATTACAGTAGGAGATTTTTTTCTTTTTCTATAGACTAGACTGAAAAAACTTGGATCCTGAAGTTGCAGACTATACAGAGGGATATCCGTGTGATTCCAGTCTCACCCATTTCCCTTCTCCCGCATTTGCTGGGAGCCCCTGTGTTTCCTCTGTTGCTGGAGTTTTCAGCAGTAGGATGGTAATCCCTGCAGCGTGGACTGGAGTTTAACTGTTCAGTTATTCTGGCAGGTTGTCAAGTTACCGGGAGGGAGGAGGAGGAACCAGTGCTTGGAAGTGGTTATTTATATTTTTCTTCAGCCTATAATTCAGTGAAAATGTAACAGTTTTTAATTGAAAGTGTGAGAGAATGTTTCTGACCTTGAGTAAAATCCTGCCAAGTCGGAGTGACCTGTTAGAAATAATGAAGTCTGAGGGGATCAGAGAAGTGTCAGAAACCTCGTACAACATAAACACTTCCGAGGTCTGTGTGAGTATGGCCGGTTTCCCATACAAGAGCTTGTGCATACAGTCTGCAGAGTTCAGCTTTTCCTTCCCTTTCGATTCCCTTTCAGTACTTCCCCTGGTGAGGCTGATTTGAAGATCAGGGCAGACTGAATCTGCTTTTCCCCTCGTGCCAATCCTCTGTGGGCTTACAGTGTCCACTGAAGCCCAGAATTACACGCCTGTAGATCTCGGCATGCAGTGCCTATACACGTGCAAGAACAGTGTGCTTTTGCATGGTAGTGAATAGCCTAAGCCAGCTCTTACAGTCATTTCTTACATTTTGTTTCACTTTTTGGCTTGTAGTCAGTGTGAACAGCATTGTTTCTCCCTTGCTAACAAACAAGTGCCATCACAAGAGCTAGCATCATGGAGCTAGCCTAGTTTCAACCGTTTCCTTTCTCTCCGTGGGCGGGAATTCAGCACAAAATTCATGGTTGCAGCACATTCCTGCTGAAGGAATTGTTTGGACTGGCAGAGGTCCCGAGCCAGCGGCATAGGTGGCAACACAGGCCAAAGCACAGGCACTGGGCTTTCAAGAGATGAAGCCTACTCAGGGTTTGCACAAAGTTCTCAAGTCCTTCGGAGTGGAGAAATCAGTGAGTGCTTCTGGTTTGCTACTTCTGCATTACTGCAACTAAAGGCCGAGGATAAATAAATGATACTGCTTTTCCTTTCTCTGGGGGTCGTCTTCTTTCAGAGTGTCCCCATGTGAATGGGTGCTGATCAGAAGAGCTTTGGTCTCCGCAGCACTATTTCTAGTCTCATTCTTGCAAAAACACATAGTTGGTATGTCAGGCATTCGTATAAAATACTTCTCACCGCAGAGACCTTTTGGTGTGTGGTCATGATTTGGTTTGGTTTTCTTTCTTTTGCATTTTAGGAGCAGTTTCAGACAGAAACTTGTTCATAATTCAGGGGAAAAAAATATGGAGGAAATAATATATATTATAAGATTACTTGGTGGAACTGAAAACAGGAAATCTTGCCTTCAGTATGATAGAATAATTATTTTTCCTTCTCAAGTGATTTTCTTGATTTGTGTTCTTGAAACATACTTTCTTGAGTTTTCAGATAATTGTTTATGATATGTCTATGGAAATGTTGAAAATTCAGCGGATCTTGGACTGATGTACAGAATATTTTCCTATAATCTCTGTTCATTTGAGCTTTGTGTACTTTCAGGAGGTATTTTTAAGTACAGTTTATTTGAAATTATTTTTCTTTTCAAACTTTTTGCTTGATCGGGCAGCTTGTAGAAACGGTGGACTCCTGGCCTCCTTTTCAAATTTACCTTTGTGTTTAAATAGCAAAATCTCATGTTCATTGTGAGGCACTCCAGTGTGTCACTTTGTGGGAAAGTAAAATATCCTATCCACTCCCAATATTGGTCAGACCCTGAGGGGTTTTAGTAGGCCAAATTCGCAATTAGGGGTTTTTTTTTCCTCCCTCTTACGATTGTGTTGCTGGAGTTCACTGGTTTGGGATGCTGTCCAGTACCTCTGTTACCTGAGTATTGATTTATCTATGATTCTGTGCTTCTGTCACTCCCTATCTTTGATACCAATTTGTTTTCCTTTACCTCCTAAAGAAATGAAGTTACAGTGTCTGTAAAGCGATACGGAGCAACAGAGTGGGGCTGAAGTTGTTGAACTAGGTACTTGTGCTTGGCAAGAGAAAAGAAAGTCCTGATTACAGAAGAGTAATCCTAGAAGGAAGTTGGTTTTTACAGAACCTGAAATTTGGGGCTTTAAAGTCAAGAAATGGGAGGGCAAACAAGACATTATCTTCCAGAATGAATTCCAGCCAATTCAGCATTAACTTACACCTACAAAAGAGTGCAAGACTGAGGCGATACGGAGAAAAGCCTGTAGAACTATGCTGAGAGGAGAGAGGAGCAGTAGACAGATGAGGACTAGAAAGTAAGATAACTTAAAATAATTATCTGGGACCCACAATTGTCATGTTACAAAGAGAAAACATCCAGGCTATGAGTGGGAGCTGGAGCACTGAAGAGCAGAGAGTGAATAGGCTTGGCTGAATTGCGAGTCTTTATTTTGAATACTTCATATCCCCGCTCCTGCAGTTCTTTCACCGATACTAAACGTGATTTGTGTGCCACCTGTTTCAGCTGCCCTGCCTCTCCGGGGACGTGGAATGGGAGTCGGCATGTAGAAGCTAAATTATTTGGAGAGGATTCAGTGATTGACTTAAATGTAAAGGGATTAATTGGTCTCTAAACTAGTCAATTAAACTGTACTCTGGAAGTGGAAAGATCACAAATGCATGGCAATGAATAAATTAATGCATTTTTCATGGTTTTAGTGTTTTCTACATGTTGCTTAATGTTATTTTGAATCATAAAATTTATTCCATTAATTGTGATCATGCTGCATAATGGACGCGAGTGAAATAATTCTGTGCAACCATCCTCCTGAAGGACAGCTGGTACCAGGCTTACAGCATGAATTTCAATGTATATTACTAGGTATTTACATCTTACACCGTCTCCTTTACAGACAGCATGGCAAAGGATAACAAATTTTCTCTGAAATCATGCTGTAAAATGCTTGGGGTTTGGGTCTCTTAGAAATTTGGGTCTGTTCTTTGTCATTAAACCCTGTGCTCTTCAATAGAAGGGCGAAGGACATTGTATACTTAGCCTCTGGTCCTTGGGCAAGGTGCGCAGTACAAAGAAATGCAGAGAGATTTAGATACTTCGTGGTGTGTTGCTTTTTTTTTGGTGGTTTGTGGGTTTTGTGTTGGTTTTGTGGTTTTTTGTTTGTTGATTTTTTGTTTGCTTTTTTGTTTGTTTTTTTGTGGGGTTTTTTTGTTGTTTTTTTTAAATGCAAGGTATGTGAGGGTTTTTTCCTTTTAGGGGACAGAAAAGGCATTAATTTCCCAGTAGCGCTGTCCTCCTGCCAAATTGGAGTGTAGCTGCAAGTCCTGGGAATATTAAAGCTCTCCATCAAGGTGCAGATCTTTTCATATTCTGTAATTTAAATGCTGGCTGCTTATCATAGGTTTATAGTTATGTAAAGGTATCAGAAGGTTTCTTTTGGGGGGGGGGGGGGGGGGGGGAATTAACATAGAAGGGGAACCAAGTCTTCCAGCACTTGCAAATCCTGTTTCCAGTTGTCATTTTTAAACTGACCTACAATGGTCAGAGGTCACCTAGCTTACATGTTCTGAGAGCGTGGCTGCTTCTTCACTGGAGAGCTCCCAGTGCTCAAGCTTACCTGCCAGAAAACCTAAACATGAGCTCATACTGGAGACGAGTGCAAGGATTTCATACCTGATGACTTTGGATGTTTTTAAGGCTGTGTGAGTCTGTGACTTAAAGCTCATCATATAATGTTTTCACTTCTACTTTTCCCCTGAGGTGCCCATGGTGAGCAGCTGTTCAAAAGCACAAATCCAAACTGCAGTAATAGTTTGAGATTTTTGAGAATAATATTCATCCTCTTTTTTTTTCTGCGTTGAAGAAACTAAGTAACCACATTTCCCCCTATTGATGTACTTGCTTTGTGAATGAACCTGATAAATGTAATTTCATCTTTAGTGAACTTAATGATAACAAAGTATGGGCTTACAGCCCTTCTTTCCCTCCCTGTTTGCTGATTTTTTTTCCAAGAATATCCTTTCTCAATGGCCTTAATCTAATATAATGCTGCTTTGGATAATAGCATTCAGCTTTCGTGGGGTGAAGGGAAGAAGGGTGCATTAACCTACATTAGCAGACAGCAAAAATAAGCTTGTGTTCAGAGGCCTCGCTAAAAAGAGGGCTGGCATTTGATACGCCGTGTTTTTATTTTTATAACTTATACGTCAAAAGTATGCTATGTATTTGTGGTCTGGTGTCTTAACTGTGCTGACAGAGCCTGCGTGTGTGTCTGGAGAGCATCTCTGTGACTGAGCGAAAAAGTAATTTAAATTGAGATACAGCAAATCAGTTGTAGTGTCTATTAACTGGTGAATTACTGTGGATTGATATTGCCGTGCCAGTGCTTCTTAAATTAGTCAGAAAGGAATGAAAAAGAAGACTGCATGCTTTTGAGAAAATTAGCTTCTATTACTGTAAGGAACATTTGTCTTGTCTTTCATGAGATCTCAGTTTTCATTATTTTTGTGCCCAGTTTTAGAATTTATATACAATGATCTTTGAAGATGTTGGACAAAATAATTTTCAAGCTGCAGACAACCCCTCCCTTCATTTAAACACGTGATGCCAGCCTGAGCATTTAAGTGACAGTGTCTTCCTGTCTGCTTCACTTTCTTCCTCATAAGATGATTCTCAGATTGTTAATCACGTGCTCGTGTATTATTTCCCCTTTATACCTTCTAGTTAGAGTTGCTGTAGAGCAGTTGGCAGCTGGGCTTGTTCTCATGTTTTTAAGGTTTTTTTTAGGTCCCCCTAGCCTTGTTTGAGCAGTACTGGGGTAATTTTTTCAGCTAGATGTTCCCACACTGTGAAAATGATTTCTGGGTTGCTGAAAAATTCAGAACGATGTTATTTGTACAAGGAGGGCCATGTGTATTATATAAGCAAACAATGGGGTATTTCAGATGTTGTTGATATAATTATATAGTAGCCCTATACAAATCCCTACAGTAATGCTTATCTGCTTCATGGTATTCTTTCAAGTTATGGGGGATTGAGAGTAATCATTTCCAACAAATTACTATTGAGATCAAAGCAAAAACACATTATCAAACATCTACATTTTTAGCTGTCAGAGCTAACTGAAATGTAAGCATCAGGATACAGTTGAGGTAATTCTTGTCAGTTTGCTACAAAAGAAATTCCATATTATCTCATGTTAAAAGTCTTTCTTTAAAGAAGTGTAATTTTGAAGTCACCTCATTCTCATCACCCAGATTCTGCAGAGTGCCTTATGCCACGTATCAAGCATTGAATCTCCCAATGCTTCCCGTGCCCTCTCCCCTTCCCCAGGGGTAGGCAGACTCTGCTTTCCTGGCTGGGGCATCCGGCTGAGGGTACCTGGCATGGCAGACTGGCCCCAGTGGTGCCTGTACTGGCCATTTCAGTAGCCCACCAATGGCCATCGTGCAACAGCTGCTAATTCTAGAGCAGCATGATGCAGATATCAGTGGGCAGGATGATCTCTTACCCGCTTTATGACTCCTGGAAGCATCTTTATGGGGGGTAAGGGGAAGCTTCAGCTACACGTGGGTCTGCGACTTGCAGATGAATCATTCTGCAACTGTGCCAGTCAGTGATTGTAATAGCGCTCACTCTGCGAGACCAAGTAATTGATAGCTGTGTTATCTGTGATACAATTACCAAGGAAAGCTTACGTTTAAGGAGACCCAAGGTTTAAACTTTGCAGTACAGAGCTGTTAAGCAAAGGTAAGTTTATGCCTTAGGCTGAAGAAATGGAATAGTTGATCGGCAAACTTCCGTCAGTGCTAGTCAGGCTTGTTCTGGAGTTTTAGGTTATTAATATTCAAAAGGACTTTTTCCAGTCCTGGTCTCTAGAGCACAACTGCTCCTGACAGTTCTGAGGTGATTTTATACCTGTGTGGTATTTAATAAAATGCTAAGACTTAACAGCACAATAAGAGGATTCTTTTTGAGATACCATATGTAACTTAACATGTAACTTATTCATGTGTCGTGAATAAGTTATGTGGCACTTTGAATATGTGTGCTTATCTGCCTGCATTCCCCTTTTAAAGAGTATTAGCTCTTCCATGGAAATGAATTTCAAACACTGAGTGAAAACACAGTGATTCAGACCAGGAGAGAGAGATGTCAGAAGGGTGATTTTAGAGGTTTTATATGCATTTTTTACTGGTGTTGGTATTTGAGTATGCTAAAGCAAGGAAGATTGTGTCCATTCTGACAGCTTTCTAGTTAATTATAATTCATTTTGTAGTTATTACCAGCTGCTGCTATCGCTTTTAGAAGAACTGGTAATACCGGTACAGATACCAGCATCTTCCTGATTTCTGTTAAGCACATGGATCTGAAGAAGCTCAGAATTTCCAGTGAAGATTGTGTGCTTATTTCAGCATTAACCTGAATGCACATTTAATGACCTTGATGCTTCTTTTTGTCTGTTTGCTTCTTTGCTTTTATGTTTTATTGTAAAGCCTGTGTCCCGTGTTACACTAGAAACAGGGTCCCAGCAATTTCTGTGTGCCCGAAATAGGGCAGGAGCCAGTGTCTCAGCACAACAAACATGACAAGCTTCCAGAATCGTTTTTTGGTACTGACATTTTAAATAATTCAAAACAGTTGTAGTTGTAAATCAGCACTATTCTGAAGTGTAACAAAAACGTAAAAAAACCCCAAGCCATTCAATAATCATTAGTGCCTCGAGCTAGACGTTGTGGTATAGTGCTGACTACATTACTTACCTGCTGCTGAGAGATGTGATTTCATTGCAGAAATTTTATTTCATAGATCCATGAGACACACACCCTTCTCTTTTCTTTTTTTCCTTGTCAATTTTGTCTGCTATTGATTAGCTTTAGTAAAAACTGGATTTTATTAAACATTTGTAGCTTAGCACAAAAACTTTAAGTGAGCTGAATTGATGTTAGAGGGAAATTATTTCTCTGCTTATCTATTCGTGTCTGCAGACAGTGTATTTTCTAACATGAAATGCCTTAAATGTTGGTAAGTTGTAGGGTTTAGTAGAAAGATGCACATAACCTTCACCTCTTCAGGAGCAGTGTTTGGGTGCCTGGGTTGATCTGCAGGTGACGTCCCGTTGCAGGGATGAATCGTGTCCCGTTTGCAGAGCAGGAAACATGTAGAGTTGTTTTGCAGGGGTTGTACAGGATTTGTCCCACGATGTACAGAAATCCATAGCAGTGGTATGGCAGCCTCATGCTGAATTTAATTATTCAGGGAAGTTGTGTTATTTTGGATTATTCTTTAGTAACCATTAACAGTCTATGAATTAGTTTGGTTCATCTTAAAAGTAACAGGAAGCAAATTTTAGATCAGAACAGCGTATTTTGCCAAGCCACATTTATATATACATGTGCAGCTAGTAATAAATCAATAAATTTCCCATGTTCAACGTGCAGCACTTAATAGAGCAAAATCAGGTTTTTATTGTGAATATTTATGGGCGATTTTCACCTATGATGTTGTAGCATTTCATTGAAGATCACAAGAATAAAGCTGCTGCTTCAGTTGTACATGGCAGAAAATTTTACAATGCCAGTATGCTGGAGGAGCTGCTTACACATTTTAAATAATCCATTAGTAAGAACGAAGCCAAATATTAAACGCTGCTTTAATGTATTAGAAAAATATTCTTATTTCTGTATAGGTTTCAGGGAATGAATGAGATTGCTATTACTGTGTGGAAGTTATGAGGCAAAAGCTTGCTGATCTTTCCTAAAGTGAAAACTTCTCCTGAGCTTGACTTCTCCTCAGCTTGAGCACCACTGCAGAATAATTTACTTACGGTCTGTGAGCCCTGGTGCGTTGTTCTGTGTGTAGTCCTGTCCATCTTTATTAAGGTCATTAAAACAAAAGCAAACATAGAACTGTCTTCATCTAAGACATCATAAATAGCCAGCGCGGAAGACACAGAGCAGTTTGTACTGTGTTCATATTAAAGGTTATGGACGTCGTACGTGACCTTTCCTCCAGCGAAGGCTTGAAGTAGGTCTTGTATGTGGAGAGACTACAACATAATTACTCCTCAGAATGTTGGCTAATGTGATGTGCAGCAGTTTCCCCTTGACTTCTTGCAGGCGTTCGTACTGCTGTTAGCCCTGTCACGCTGCAGATTGATGTATCCATTTGAAGTATAAATTCCAGTACCCCTCCAGGCTGGCGGGTCATCTTGTGCATACATTTATACAGAGAAAAGAATAGGAGGCTGTTAGAGATGGGATCAGGGAGAGAATCCCGGTCGTGAAGCGTGTATTAGCCTTGGCAAGGGGGTTTGGTGGTGACAACCGAGGAAGGGTTGAGATAATAAGTCTGTAACACAGAAAGTGTTGAGATAACGTTATCTAAATGCTTGCTGCATTGTGAAACTGTTATCTTGGTACTTTACTCCACCACTGGAAAAACACCAGAGGTAATTAATATTTATACCCAGTTTCTGCGTGCTCATCTGATCCGACGGAATATGGGAGACAACATATTGACTCACACAGTCACTGAAAGGCCCGAGTAGTTCTGGGAAAATTGATGTTCTCTTCCCTCCCTCTTTCTTTCCTTTGGGGGAGAACAAAAGAGAGAGAAAAAAGGAGTAATTGCCACAGCAGTATGATCTAATCTGCAACTTGGTCTCCTGCATTCTTCCTCTCTGCCATACAAAAATTTGTGACTTTGGGTTAAAACGGCTACAGAAACACAAATTGTTTTTGCTGTGGAGCCAGGTCTCCCTCGTTATCAGTTTCCCTTCTTCGTGAGCCCACAGCGTGTGCCTTGTGAAGAAAAGATGTTCCAGGTCCTGTGAGAGAGGGAAATGGCTGCAACGTGTGGTTTCACCTGGGTCTTCGTTCTGCCTTCAGATGAGCTCCTGCTGCAGGGACTGCTGCAGTTCAGTGCCCCAACCCTCTCTCCTCATCTCCTCTTGGATGCAGCTGGGCAGCAAGTCTTTGTCTGCCAGTGGTTGATCTGTGGAGGCACAGAGCACAGAATAGGCTCTAGGGTTCCTGTGTCACATATTTGAGTGTGGGATTGAGTCTGAGGCTGTAGCACAGAGAAACCAAGTAGGTGAGTTCATGCCTAGCACGGGAACGTGGTCGGCTTTGTGCTGCCTGCCATTCTTTGGGGGGCTGCTGTATCCAGAAACCTCGGGAATTCTCTCGTGTCTGGAAATGCTTTCCTCTTTGGTTTAGTTGCGGTTTCTGCAAAAACCTCTTACTAATTATGCCATGTTTCTTGAATGTTCGCTGCAAACTACTGAAGCTGTACTTCTGAATAACTTACTTTGTCTTATTTTGGCTTGGGCAACATTCAAATTCCATCTGGTAGGCAGAGAGTATGTTACTGGGTTACTTGGAAGCATGAGAAATGCCACATAAACGTTTTGCCTCTCAGCCTGTGTTTACACTCCTTACTAGACCAGCCAGGTCATGATCTCAAGGGCTCCATACTGTCACCAGATTGCTTCCCTGCTCCCTGCCTGGCTTTGAGCAGTGGCAGCAGCTAGCACTCTTCCGAGGCGATGCTCAGGACGCGTTCTGGGGATAGCACAGCCAAGGATGTTTCCAGTAAGGCAGTGGGGACCATGCCTCCCTGCTGGGGATGAAGAGGCTTTATCGTACAACATGAAATTTCCCCCAGGGGATAGAAAATGGGTCCTGGCCTTTCTTATTTGCTGCCAGTGTTGAAGTCTCTGCTCCAGGTCCGATTCTTCTCTCTTGGTGTTTGTGAAGAAGCTCTCTCCACTAAAACAGCTGCCTGGCAGGCCCCTGTAGCACCAGTTCCTAAATTGGACCACTGGCCCATCCTAGTGAAGTGTCATGAAGATCTGAGCACAATCAGAGTGCATCATTTCTCTCATCTAAGGAGAATTTGCATTGGAGCAGAAGGTCTGACTTCTCTAAAATCAAAGCAGAAGGCATTTCTTCTTCCTTCCCATTACACTGCCTGTGGTTGTTGTGGGAGCTTGTTCAAATTCAAACTTCACTGAGGATATTTATTTCCATATTATTTTTTAAAAAGGTAATGTTTGTACTGGGCTGTTAATTTGCTTGCTTGTTCAAGAGTGTTACTGACTGTAGGTGTGTCCAAATGCTGCCATCTCCTGCCCAAACCACCGCTGGGACCTGCTGATAACTGTCCTCTTCCTTTAGACATATTTAAAGGAAACTATTTGATTATGCTCGCATTTAATCCTAAATTGCAAACCTGTGCAGATCCTTTTCATGCTCTCTTTTTTGTAGTCCACGTCACACTAGGGTCTGGTCTCACTGGTCTGTCTGTTTTCCTGGTGCACATGTCTTTCTGCTGCCTATTCCCTGAGATCAGACTTTAATAAAGCTATTTTGGGGTAACTGTGAGGTGAGGGCTCTCGGATCCCAACCTTAATTTTGAGGGGAATTAGAACAGCAATCCAATTTATTGCTCATAAAATAAAATTAATTAAACACAGTCAGTGGCTTTATGGCCAACTGCTTATAAAGGAAAGGAGAGAATCGAGAGATCGCCAGCGGCCTGGAGCTTAAGCTCAGGTGCAAAGAAGTATTTCAAAAATTCTTATCCTTGAAACTGTTCTAAACCCAGGACAAATGGTTTACAAATACAGGATTCTCAAATTGCCCCCCCTTTCTTTTAAGTAACCTTGAGTGTCGGTCTCATCCTCTGTTCCCCTTTGCGCTTCCGGGGTGTGTAAGGAGGTTGTGGTGTCTGGGCTGAAACCTGGCTCAGAAATGGTACTCTGGGCAGCAGCAAGGGAGCTTCAGAATGTGAAACTGCTTTTCAGTGAATGGTTTCAAAGCATCAAAACATGAACGATGAAATGCATATAGTAAAACTATTTTTGGAATGTCCCTCTAATAAGGAAAAAAGAATTGTGATGTTCTTTTAAATTTTTGCGTAAATTCTTCTGGGTGCCTCCCCAAATCTCAGTGTAATTGTTCTTGGCATTTTTTTATTTCCCTGAAATCACTAATTTTCACATCTGTCAACCAAAATGAGATATTCTGGAATCTGTTACAAGGTACAGCTTGACTTTCTGTGTTTGGAAATAATCTCTGGAAGTTTGAACACAGACTAGTACATTTTTGATTGGATATTTATATAAACCTGCTCAGAAATGGGAAAGAATATGTGACTCCATCAGACATTCTCCTTGCTCTGCCAACGCTGTGTAGTTTAAACATGGTCGTGTTTTCATAATCCTCATCTGACTTTTATATACATTGAATATATACAGTGAATTTAAGATACTGTTATTTCCTGCAAGTCAGTTACAGCAGCTAAGGGATTGACATTGATGAAGATGCATTGGCAAGGTATTTAGCTACATTTTTAGGCATCTCAAAGGTTAGCTGAGGTAATGAAGATCCCAGAGGAAGCGTCCGAGAGACCACTGCCAGTTGCAGGTGATGAGGTGCTAAACTGAAGTTCTGATTGATGTAAATACTCTTTATTTGAAGATTTTTCTGTGATATGGGGAAATACAATACCTACAGTACAGGAGAAGGACACAGATCTTCTTCCTTCTGGTACAGAAGATTATATGATATTGCTGGTTTTTCTGGGGGGGAACTTTTCTTTATCAATTTCCTTGCCTATAAAACGTAGGGATCCAAACACAAAGAGCAGATTCAGAAGAAAATTAGGGGAAATGCCACAGAATATTTTTCACCGTGTAATTGGGGAGTGATTATTTTGTTGTTGTTTTTCTTTCTGTTTCTATTAATAGAAGTCTTTTATGTAAACAATTAATTCAATTTTAGCACATCAGCCTCTCTGGGTGAATAGAGGGGAATTTTTCTTGAAAGTACATGCTCAAGGGCTGTGCTGGCTCAAGACCACAGCACTCAGCATTTTTCAGCCTGAAGCCTTAATGCAGCTATAGTTAGAATAACGTATATTCTAGATTTGTTCTCTATATTCTATTTCTGTTCTGACTTCTTCTAGGGAATATATGTTGTGTTGCAGTCTCCTGGTAAGGATCAGGAATGTCTGGTGGCTTGCTCAGGAGGGTCACCTTGCTGTCACGAATTCAAGAGGCTTTGTCCCTTCTTCCTTTCCTCTGGGTAGTTTTATAAGCTCCAAAACATGACTGCAGCCAGTTTTGTTCCTTATGTGATTCATTTATATCTGCAAACTAAATGTATAATGCAGCTATTCAAAACTGCTGGAATTGTTATTATCGTGCTTGTTCTGAACTAGGTGTAAATTGACAGCTGAAGGTATTCCAACAGACTTTGCAGAGCAGGCAGGATCATTCGGAAGACGTTTCACATGCCTTGCTGGTGGTTGCTGATATTCTGAATGTAAAACGTGTAGAAATGAGTAAGTTTAAAAACCTGGAGACGCAGAAGAAAAGCCTGTCGCTTTGGGTATTGAGCTAGGTTGAAATAAATTTAAATAAAATAATAATAGAAAAAGAAATCATTCTGAACATGATGCTCAGCATTTTTAGTAGCTTTAGTCTGCCTGGCACTTCGTGTTTAGCTTTTTCACAGTGCCTTTGTTAGCACAAAGAGTAGTAGGTCTGTTAAGAAAACTGGGTGTTGCTGAAAGGACCTGAACAAGTCACGTATTTTAGAGCTGTAGTTTGAAGCACAGATGCCTTGACGTACGGCGTGAAGCTGTGGCTACGTGGTTATTAAAATGAAGCCTCAGCACTCGGTCTGCTGCTGAAGGCTGGCTGGCTGCTGCTCGGTAGGTTTCCTTACGCTTGCGTTTTCCTCGGAGCACTGTCTCACATTTGTAGCAGGAGTGATTTCTGCAGCTTGGTATTCCAGGAATTGTGTGAAATGTACTAAGGACAGGAATGTCAGGAGGCTGGGATGCAGATGCCTGAGTGGAATACATCACAGAGTGTGCTGACGCTGTTCTCCTGAAATAAAATTCATCTTTGTTAATAAAGTAAACATTGCACTTGGCATCTGCCAGAAGCTTGTTAGGAATGTAGGAAGTCCCTGGGCCTTGATCTTTATTATTTTTGATCTTGAAAACTGAGCTGAGAGTAGTGACTCTGGCATCACAGGGAGCATAAAATGTATGTGTTTCTTCTCTTGCAGAGCAGTGTCAGGCCAGCCCCAGGAAGGGCCTGGGGAAGGGAGCAGGAGGGAGAGCTGGGTGCTGGGCAGGGAGGGCTTCCTACCGCAGGGATGCTGAGCTGAGGGAGGGGAGTACCCGAGTGACTGGGAAGGGGTGGTTCTCTTTCTGTAGCTCAGCACCATTCGCTTCAGATCTGCCACTAGGAATAATCCATCCTTCACTAACAGAGTGTTTATTGCTGGTCATGAGTCGTAATACTCATTGCTATGAATCTTTAATCTGTCAGACTGGCAGGGAAGTAAAGTGGTCTAATATTGTCTTTGAGTATCTTCTTCCCTCTCATTAGTTGTATGCACTTTCAGCCCAAGGGTGTTTTAATTTTCTGATTCATTTTGGTGTTAGCTGATTCTTAGCTGAAAATGTTAGTGGCATGCAGTCCCTTCCCTGCAAAAGCCAATGGATCTGTTGTCTTTTAGACTCAGATTTGATCTCTTTCTTATTTCACGGTGTTTATGGATAGCTGTGAAGGCTGCTTAAGATTGCACGTGATTTGTTCATGCCGCACCACTTTGCAAGAGGCTGGAAAGGGTCCCTGTGTGGTCCCAGGAGGCTGGGTTTTTTCTCTTCAGTTCAATAGAAGACAAGCAAGAGTTTCACAGTCAAACACTGTAGGAAGCTTGCAGAATCAGGAGGATTTCTGTGTAATATCCTAAAGACAGGAGTTGAAAATGACTACTTTACAAATAGCTGTGCTCTCTGCTTTAGAAAGGCTGACCTGCCGCACGCTGAACTCTTTGCAGAGATTATCCCCACTTGATCTTAGACCAGATTTCCCCTGGGGTTTTATTTATTAAGACCTTTTTTATACTAAGGGCTATCATCCTGCATAAGGGAGCTAGCAGGTTTTGATTAAATAATTGGGCTTTACTTTTCTTTTTTTATTTCTTGTATGTGCAGAAATCCTTTTTTTTTTCCTTTTTTTTTCTTTTTTTTTTTTTTTTATGGATTGATTTGTTTTTCTTCTTGGGGTGAGACAGCTGGGTAGAAATACCTGTGAAATCTGTGACCTGTTTTGTCCCCTGTCCCCTTTCCCCTCACCCCCTCACGGAAATGATGGTGATAAATAATGATCAGTTCACTTCTGCAACACCAATGATGGTAAAATTTCTTTCTCTTGTGAAAAAGGAAATCTAATGTAACCTTTTATTTCATGGAATTAATTTATTGCTACAAGGTAGTTCTGAATACAGGAGATAGCACGAAGGAAGTTTGGTTACCTGCCATTGAAGCAACCTTTTCTGGCCAGGTTTTTCTCAGCTGACCATTTTCTTGGTTTTTTTTCTGGTAGTGTTTGAGGCTCACAGAAGAGTAACTTGTAGTACAGGATGAAAAGTTGTTCTGCATGATGTGTAGAGTCATTTAGAGATTTACTGAGATTAAACCAGCTCCCTACTCTAGCCCATCAGTGCCTTTGTTTAAAAATAGCTGACAGTAGTAGAGCAGTTGGTTGACTTAAATACTGAAGTGAAATTGTTAGAGTTGCCTGTGTTATTTCTTTTTGGTGAAGGTAGTTAAAAGCTGTCTTTAAAATACTGGTTCCATTATGCTGGCCCAGTGCCAAAGCCAGCAGCTATAAAACTATGCACAGCTATTGTACTGGACAGAAAAATTACTGTGTAATTACCACTTCAGCTCTGTACATTTTTAGTTGATTAAAATGATGATAAAAAGCATGAAATGTGTTTTGTTTTCTGTGGTTTTTTTGTGGCATTGTGGCAAGGAATATTCAAGCAAATAGTTAGCTATGGTGGGAGGTTCTGTGGATAGAATAAACTGGGAAATTAATTCCAAATTAATCGTCAGTGATTCATCTTAGACCGTTGTCAAAGCTGGGGTTTTTTTCCATATTTATGTGCTTTTATTTTCTTTAATGGAGATTCTCATGTGGTGTTAGACAAACAGCTTTCCTATTCCTGTTCTGTTCCTTTTCAACTAGACCCCATTGCAGAATGAATTTTGGAAGAATTTCTGACAATCTTATTTTTACTACTGGAATCCCAGTTAAAATCCCATTTGTTTGTAATGATCTTATTAACTGCAACAAGTAGGCAAATGGGTCTTGGTGGTAGTTGCCAAGACTGTCAAATAGTTGTGTAGTGAGAGGTCATTCTGTTGTACCCAGTTATCAGTCGGTCAGTGTGTTCAGGAGCCAGAAGTGACAGAGCAGAAGAGCATGTATTTGCCCTCGAAGGCTACGGCATCGGTCCCTCCTAGGAGTTCATTAACATGCTAATAAACCTGTTTCTCATTTGTCCTCCCCCTCCTGCAGTGAACACTTGTCGTGTGCCTTCACGTTCTTTCTGCACGGGGAAAGCAATGTGTGCACAAGCGTGGAGATCGCCCAGCACCAGCCCATCTACCTGATCAACGAGGAGCACATCCAGATGGCCCAGTCCTCACCCTCACCCTTCCAAGGTACGTGAGCAGCACCTGGAGCTCTGCGGGCTTCACCTCCCTTCTGCATGGCAGGGACTTTGCTCCTGGTGCTGTTACCTTCAGAGGGGAATGAAGTAAGATGAAGTAACTCTCCAAATGGGTTAAATTTCTCTTCAGGAAGTTGGGGATGTAAGGGAAAATGATAGGATTTCAGCACTATAGCCAGCCATAAATGGTATGGGAATTCTCCAGAGCTTTCTAGTCATTAGTATTGTTTTTAAAGGTGCAACCATATAGCAAATAAAACCAAGAAATTCATCCTTTTTGTTTAAAAAGACTTATTTAAGGAAGTCAGTGCTTACACTTTGTTTTCTTACACGGTGTTTTAGGTCAGGGGGCTCAAATCTGTAACTTAATGCCACGTGGAAACAAATACTGAGCTTATCTTGTTCAGGAATACTTTTCATTCATAGATTGACAGCTTTTTTTTTTTTTTTTTTTTTCCTTTTTTTTTTATTAAGGGACTCTGTGTGACAATGTATCAGAAACAATGAAAAAAAATGAAGTATCTGTGATTGATTATTCGCCAGTGTTAGAAATTGGGGTGTTACAGAATTAAGTTAATGGCTTATTAAATTCATGATGCAATTGTGGTGCAATGCTCTGCATGAAAAAAACCCTTAAGAATATTTGAGTCATTGGGTTATCCTGTCTTTACTACAGCCTGAAATTAAAAGCTCAAGGAAATTAAAGCAAGACATCTTTCTAAAATCAAACATACAGTAACAAAACACCCAGGCACTTATAAAATGAGCATTTATAGAGCTGTTAATTTATAGAAGCTTTATTGAAAAACATTTTGTTTCTAAATGTAACATTTTGACAGAGGCTGAGACATTGAAATCGTAGAAGGTTTTATTTCAGGGAGCTAAATTCATTACTCTCAAATCAAATATGACTAAAAGCAAAATTGATTCTGAATGGAAATACCCGTTGTTGAGCAACTAGTTCTCCATATTTCTCATGACTGTCATCTTCTTCATATATTGTTGCTCTGTCCTTTATAATGCTGAGTTGTCTCTAGGAACTGTATGTTCCTGGTAACAACCCAATTGTTGAATATCTCTCCTCTGACTGCCACGTGTGGTCATCCCTCTGCCATAGGCAGTGCTTTTGCAGCACACTTAGTGTGGAAATTATTGAACTAAATCTCAGAAAGGTCCATTTTTCGCTCAGTAAGGATGGCTGGGCAGGAAGCTACTGCAGTGCAATGTAGCTTTAAATTCACACCCTTGCCTGATTTTGCAGTAGCTCTCCCCTGAAGGCAGCTCCTTAAATCAGCGTGGATTGGAACAGTGACAGGCTAGAGAGACAGAGCCTGACCAACACTGAGCTGAGCTATAGACAAACTGTAGCAACTGTTGTTGTTCTTCCCTTGCAGTTTTGGTGAGTCCTTATGGTTTAAATGGAACACTCACGGGCCAGTCGTACAAGATGTCAGACCCAGCCACTCGTAAACTGATGGAGGAATGGCAGTATTTTTACCCTATGGTGCTGAAGAAAAAGGAAGGCATGAAAGAAGAAGAAGAGCTGGTGTATGACAATGATTTCCCTGTGGCAGTTGAAGTCATTGTTGGTGAGTGTCAGTATTCTGCCTGGAGGAGTCTTTTCTTCCATGTGATTTCAAAAAAAAAAAATCTAATTAATCAGGAACAGCCATTATAATTTTCCTATCTTCTTTTGTAGCTCTCTTGACACTGCAACATCTGACTCGTTATCTTGCCTCAAGCTTCTGTACTCCCTGTATCCCACATGCTATTATTCACAGTATCTGTACTGGTTATAGAGGGTTAGATGTATATTAGTATGTGAAATTCCTTAGCTCTTTATGTTTTGGATAATAAGTTTTGTCTAATTGACATGAAAACAAGATGAAGTAGCTGGAGCTGGTGAATATTATCAGGTACATTTCAGACTTTTGTTTTTCCATTTCTTTGTAGGTGGTGTAAGGATGGTGTATCCTTCAGCCTTTGTTCTCATCTCCCAGAGTGACATCCCCATGTCACAGAACGCTGCCAATACTGGAGGCCATATAAATGTGGGACAGCAGGGGCTTGGGAGCGTGAAAGATCCTGCCAGTACCTGTGGGATGCCACTCACTCCACCCACCTCTCCAGAGCAGGCCGTTATGGGTAAGCAATAAAATTAGGAGCCTGGAGTCAGTCTTTCATTTTTGCATCGCTCATGCTAACTGAGGCTAAGTCTGTGAACAGCAGCAGGTTAAAGACGGGCAATGGACTGAAAGTTAGGACAAGGCTTTTTCTGTAGGTCTGTGCTAAACAAAAGCCAGTGTTTTAAACACCTCTAAAGAAGACACATCTTTAAACAAAACTTCGTGAATTCAGCTAAGCTCCCTTTTCTGTAACTGTATCATATTTGTGCAGTAGTGCAAATACCTGAGAGACAGATTCTGCCAGTGTTGATGAAAGTGTTGGGCTTTTTGTGTTGGGGAGGAGGGTGTTGATTCATCACAGTACCAGAGTACAGTGAACATACAAAAGTAGCTTTTTTTTTTTTTCGAAAAGAGCTAGAAATACAGCACTTAACTAAGTATTCATGTTAGTATAATAAAAATTTGCAAATGCTAGCTACAATCTATGCCCAACACAGTTGGGTTTTAATTAAGGGCCATTCAAAAGAAATGCATACGTCTCTGGAACTAGTAAGGAGCTGCGTTTCCCAGATGAGGCCTGACATAGGCTTGCCTCGTATGCAGCTGGCAAACGGAGTCTTGCCCAGTATTGGCAAGTGAGCTGTGCGTTCTGTCTGGATAGGGTATGCCCCTTTCAAGGGTTTGGATCCACAGCAGTTCCAACTTGGAAGGCATGCAAATGCTCGGTGTGTGGGGTACTAGATCCTTAGTATCTTGCTTCATTGAAAGGAATACATATATCCTGTTGCTCTGCAGAAATGGAAATAGATACCTGTAACCTGTCACCATCTGGAATACAGACAAGAGGTTGAGATTAGTTGCTGTCAGTGTGGTTATGCTGCAACTAATTAAGGACTGTAATTTTCAATGAGGATGGAGGAGCAGAGGAGTCAAACATCTGCTTGAGTGCAAACTCCTAAGATAATAGAAAAAAGAAAATGCCTGATATAGAAAAAAAGAAATTCAGTGAAATTCAGGAAAAAACCCAAACCCTCAAAGTGTTTAGAGGGCACATTTACAACAAATCTTTTTGGGTTTTTTTCCTGTGTAGATTGTCTCCTGAAGTCACTCTTTACTGACTTGTCAGTTCCTAACAGAATTACCAGAGAGCTGAGTTTGGAAGGGACCTCTGGAGATTGTCTTATCCAGGGCCTCAGCTCAAAGCAGGGTCAGGTAGCTCAGGTTTCTCAGGACATTGTCCGGTTATCTCCAAGGACCAATGCTCCACAACTCCTCTGGGCAGCCTGTTCCAATGTCTGGCCACCTTCACAGGAAAAAAATCTTTCTTATGTTTAAATGGAATTTCCTGCATTTCAGTTTATGCCTCGCATCCTTTCACTGGACACCACTGGTATTATCCTCTCTAGTCTCCCTGTCAAGTATTTGTATACATTGATAAGATACCTCCCCCAGCTTTCTCAGCCTCTCCTTGTTACCTTTAGTAATAATAATTCCACAAGTACTGGCACGTTTTGCACTTTGCAAATGGTTATTACTTGGAACTGAGTTCTCAGTTCACAGAAGCTTCTCTGACTTGAGTCACATGAGCAAAATCATTAGAGACCACTCACCACTGGGCAGCATTCTGCTGCTTGAGCTGGTACTTGGTTTGAACCTGTTGATCAGTGCTTATTCCACATCTCATAGAGAAATAGAAGTCTCAAAGACAGGAAGTTCCTACGAGTTTGTGAGACTGCAGCCAGATGGGGATAAAGAATCCTTGTTATAGCCTAAGGTCTTGGGAGCTACCACCTTAGCTTAGCCTTTATTAGATAGTTCTGTCACACGAAGAGGATCAACTGTGATACAAAGCCAAAGAAAACTAATCATCGTTGGCTTCACTGCCATGGAGGTACTTGTCTGGATTCACTGCTCCATGAACAGTACCTGTACGCGAGGACAATCAAAAGTCAGTGGTATTTACTGCTAATAATATAGAATGGGAGATGTAACTTCACTTTGAATGGTGTTTTTCAAGGCAGCTGATAGTTAGAATAAGCAAAAAGCTCATTAGTATCTAGCTGAAGCGAGACAATTGACTTGTAAATAACAATCTATATTGCAGAATTGATGCAAATTCTAATGTGCTATTTTAGTTTTATTTTTTTCTGATCCCTGTTAAACTTGAACAGTGTCACAAAGGGATTTTATTTTAGACTATTTATAAACTATTAATATCTAAAATGTGTTCATGCTGCCCAATCTGGCAGTGACCGCTCTTGTTTGATCTCTGCTATTGTTTGAGGGCAGGAGGAGATGGTATCAGAAGGGTGCCTCTCCAGCAAACAATGAAAAGATTCCTTTATATTATATCATAGGCCATTGTAAAAGACCTTGAAAAATTGGAGAAATGGATTGGGAAAACATGTCATGCAGTTCAAAATTGGTAAATGGGACACACAAACTGGATTAGTCAGAGGCACATGAGTAACACTTCAGTTCTGCCCCGTACTGGTGGTTGTAGCACCACGTCCAGTTCTGAACACTTCGAAGATGTGGACAAATTGGATGGAGTCCAGAGAAGCGCAGTGAGAATGATTATAGATTTTGGAAACAGGACCTACAGGAAAAGATGGAAGGAATTGAGGTTGTTTAGTCTAGAGAAGAGCAATTTGAAGGAGAGATGGTATAATGGTCTTCAGAGACATAAAAGGAGAAAAAGCAGAATCTTTTCACTGTGACCAATATCTAATGAACCTAAACTGGAGCAAAGCAAAACTAGGTTAAGCACAAGGAAAAACTTTCTCTGAGGAAGGATAATGAAGTGTAGAATAAATTAGCTGGTGCGAAGCTACAGAATTTCCATTAGCAGAGGGGTGGGTGGGTTGTTGGGGTTTTGGGGGGGGGGTTGGGTCATTGCAGGGGTTGGCTGTTTTTAAAAAACCAGGTTAGTCAGATGTGTTGATCCATCTTTGAAGTAGGGGATGGACTAGATCGTCTCTTCAGGTCTTTTTCAGCCATATTTTCTGTGAAGGTGTCTGCTGTATGTAATGAAACAAACTGCTACTCAGACTAGGGGGTGGCATTTTTCCTGTGTGGAAACCGCCTGCACCGTAGGGACTGTGGTGTGTCCTCTGGTGCGTGGCTGGTTTGTCCTCCAGCACTTACACAGTCATGTGACATAGTTATTTGTGTCTGTTCCAGTGTTTTGTGAGTGATTTTCACAGATAAAAATTAGTGTGAGCGTATGAGACCAAGATCTGTTTCATGTTACGCTATGTATTCCTGTACTGAGAATTTTTTAACATTTTCTACTGATAGCAGGAAAATATTACATAATTTTGGAAAACAATAATGAATGCACTCAAATGGAACTGAAAAGCTCTGCTCGCTCCTCGGTTATCCTCTCAAACCTCTTGTCTTTCCATCTTACATCTTTCCATCTGGCAGTTAAAACTGTTCTGCCGTTGACATATGTGATGTGTATGTGTGCGCACTACGCTTGTTTATCCACACATGTTCCTTCCTCCCACTTCGGCCCCCCGAGGCAGGACACATTTGTTAATTCTGAAATTTTGACCTGTATTTTTCATCACCTGTCAAGTCCACAATCTTGTAGAACATTTGAAAGCCAGTGAACTAAATTGTTGGAGCCACAAGCCTCATTATGTCTGAGGGTTTATGGGCTTTAGTGCCTCTTTTTAATTAGAGTCCTTTACAAGGAGAGAATCAGGGAAGATCTGACTGGAGAAAAAAAAACCCATGAGCATGAAGACTCAAAGATGATCCAGGTTTAGGCCGCTCGTGCACCATTTTAGAAGTTGTATTTTGAAAGTCACCTAACAGAAACAATCATCAGAATTACCTTGTTGGATGCAGTGGTGTATGATGCCGTGCAGCGACTCCTTCCAGCGTTTCCTTCTCACGGCTGCTGAAATCGCATCAGGCCGGAGGGCAAAGCGTTCTGTGCACCCACTGACCTTGCTAAAATGCAGCATATCCTTGCTTCCTTCCTTTCTTGCTTCCTTCCTTCCTTCTCCATCCGGAGCACAGGGTAGTGTTCCTCGCGAACCGCAAGCTCCCTCTGCTGCTGGAATTTGTGAAGGTGACTCTGGGAGATTTCAGCTCATCTAACACAAAAACATGTTCCGCAGGAGAAAAAGAAACATCAGCTTATGCCCTAGCTGGGGAGGCTTCTGCATCGCAGGCAGACAGAACTGGAGTTCAGAAAGGGAAGCTGGGGTTCTAGGTTATTAACGTGTTGAAGTAATATCTTCATTTGTTATCTCTTGGGTGATCAGTCAAAATGACTGAGAACCTCACACACTATGTTAATAGTATATATATAATGATCAACAGAACAATTTCAGTACCAGTGCACATCTCAACTGGAGCATTTTACCACAGCAAGCTTTGATTACACTCCAGCAGCTTAGAAAGAAATAACATGATGCTAATCCATTCGTTTCTTCAGTGAGCTTTCATCTTGAGGGTGAGGAACTGATGCTTGCTTTGAAATAGTCTACAGAAATTACTGGTTTTCTTAATAGATGCTTTCAGAACCATCCATATTATAAATTTAGTCTTGAAAGCAGCTCACCAAAGACAACATAAAGTCAAGTTTAACATCCAGGATAACTGTGAAAAACCCAGTGCTGGGAAAGTCACTATTTCTTAGTGCTTCAGTGCCAGGCTGTAGGGAGCTTTCCAGAGCAGCTCGGTTGAAGCAGCAGAGCGCGTTACCTCAGGTGAGGTGCAGTGCCCGCGCAGCTCTATCGGTATCGGGCAGGGATGTGGCATAACCTGCTGCCAGCTCCAGTGCTGCTTTCAGCTGGAGTGTACTCAGTCTTCTGTAAAGCTGCAGTGAATGTGAACATCTCTGTAGTCAGCAGCCTTACAAGAGGGAAGTCTTTTCAGGAACGAGTATCGAATGCAAACGTTAACAGCTATAAGATTAATGCTTAATTTCTATTGCAGGAGAAAGCGGATGCTCTCAGAGCAGTATCAGCCATTCAGCTGTACAGGAGGGGACAGTCAGTGTGCACAGTCCAAAGAAATCAGGCAAGATTACTCCAAAATTTCACAATCATATGGTTCACCGTGTCTGGAAGGAATGCATTCTCAACAGGTCGCAGTCCAAGTAAGGCAGCAGTCCTGATGGTTTTGTTTATTAATAATACAACGTGCAGTTAACATTGTTAGAGTTTTGCCTTAGGTGATGTTATTCACAGAATTCTTCTGCCACTAATCAAAGCTAATGATGCAGAACAGCATTGTCAAAGAAAATTTGTTCCTGTGTTCAGCCGAAAACTCCTAACACTTATCAATGTATTTGTGGTAGTGTATCTTAATCGTGGCAGCCGTTCAGGTTACAAATCATGTGTGTTTTGCAAGTGTTACAAAGTACGTGCCTTCAGCTAGATGCTTTCAGATTTACTGATTGCACTTTCTAGCTCCAGTTGTAGTTTCTAGGCTCAAAGTTGGGTGTCTGACGAGCAAATAGTATGTATTTGGTATTTAGAACTCCAAGGGTAATATTTGCAAAGCATTACATTACACGCGTTGGACTAAAATTTCAGTTGACAAGGATATGGTAAGAAGAGATTTAAAGTATATTCATGGCATTGTGTGCCCTGGAATCTTTATTTCTCACTATTTCCATGCAATTTCCTTATTGGATATTTGAGAAGAATTCCAGATGCTCTTTAAATTGCTTGCCCCTTGCTTCTTGTGCTCAGACTCCAGAGGGAGATATCTGATGTAGTGCTGCTGCCATCCTACCACCTAAACCCAACTATAACTTTTAAGGAGAGGTAGGGGGAACTACTGTTAAATTCTGTTTCAAAGGTGAAGCAGAAGGAAGTAACTTATTTGAGGGGAACATCTGTGAATTTATGCATATGCATTTTTTAAATGTTGTTTTCCAAAAGGTGATAACTACTAAAATAAATTTATCTCCTTCAGGAGGAATCAAATTACAACTGCAAATTTGGAAGAGGAAGTTCCTAACAATACTGTTTCTTGGGATTTTGTGGATCCGATCCAAAGAGTCAGTTGTTCTTGTTCCAGGTGAGCTTTGAGTTAGCATTTGTCATGCTGAAAGAACCCTTTGTAATTCAGAGGTACGCTTAAAAACAGCAGTTGTGTTTTAGCTGAGAGAAGAGAAAACTAATATCAGAACTGTGATCATCACTCATGTTCAGGTGATTAATATGCATCTCGTATCATTGTCACTTGCGATAGTTAGCTTGAGGGGAAAACGTGATCCTGGAGGAGAGAATGGAGGCTAGAATCACTCCCAACATTTCTCCTTCATAATGAACTCATCCTTCAGACTTTTCTGAGGTGTAAGCTGTAAAGCTTGCAGTGGTAAGAATCATGATGAAGAGGGGCAGGAGCTGGGTAAGTTTCAGAGCATCCTGACTGAGGAATAGTGCCACTATCACTAAAACCACTTCACTTATCTCTAGTCAATCTGCCACGACTCATCGGGCACCAAAACCACCCAAGAGAATACAAAGCTTTCACAACATGGTCATCTACTGTCAACTGATCAAAAAGAAACCACAGCTCGCTTACATAAACACTTGGAGATGATTAAATTATCTGTCATCTTTGATGAATATGCTTGAAGTACCAGTACTACTGACTCAGAAAGGGAAACGAGCACCACCAGTTCTGCTTAACCAGTCTTAAACTTAGCAGAGAGATGCTACAGGGCTAGAAAAAAACAGTTTCCAGTGACACAGACATGTGAAACTGCTTTTATTGAAAGTCTTAATTGCTATGGTCATCATCTACTTATTGATACAGATATTTTTATGACTTAAAGTTATTCCTTAAGTATGCAGAGATGTGTCATTCGTCTCATCAAAGAAACACTGATTGTGCTGTGCTAACCCTTGTGGGTTTGGAGATTGGTTTTTTCCCCTGTTTTCTTTGGATGTTGTGTTGACTATTCTGGCAATGATGTGGCTGAAATGAGTCTCTGCTTTCTGTCTGTTTGAGGCATAGGTGGTTTTCTTTTTCCTCTAACAGCGAGGCAAGCTCAAGAACAATGCTGCTGTTAATAATAATAAAACTAATATATTGTCTAGCCACATCCTTAATGTATTACCTGCCACAGCAGTCTCTGCAGAGCCTTCCCTGTAGATTGGACTGCCCAGAAAGATGTAGGAATGTGGTGTTCTCCCAGTCTCTGAAGGGTTGTTGATTAGAAACCTTCCTTGTCCAAGACTAAACAAAGCACATTGTACTTCTTGTGTTTGACTTCTCCTGAAGCCAGTTCTTCTTTGTGTATTTAGAAGGAGAGATAAAGGGATGTGGAGGAACTGTGGATCATACGGAGGGCAGAGTGCTCAGCCTGGAGACTCTGCTGTATCTCAAGTGGAGTGTTGCTCTATGTTCTGTTAGGATGCCAAGTGTTTCCTATGCAAACCTGAGGTCCAGCTTCATCTGGAAAGATGGGGAATTGGTGGACAATGGAAACCTGATTCTATGCATAGGTTCAGCTGCATTTGCAATTTCACACTGTCTTTTAACATCTCTGGTGATAATTATATCGTACTGGAGTTAGTAAACACAACAACTGGGAAATGAAACTATTACCCTTCAAATGAAGGTGGTATCTGCTTTCAAACAGCAATACAGTACAGCTACTGTCATACAGATACTGGGTTAGTTATTACTGTGCCCATCCTGTGGATTGTATAAATGGGAGTATAACCATCTAGAGATGATCTTAGGGACTCTTAGAGGGTTGTCTGGTACTCTGATCACATTCAGTCTTCTACAGACCTGCTTTGTGTGTTGAAGAACAGAACGTCTAAAATAATTTTCTGTGGTCAGGTAAAATGCAGCGAATGATGGAGAATTAAGTCAAGGCAATGTTACAAGAACATGCTTAAGGCAAATCTTCAGTTACTGGGGCATTAGCTCCACATTACGGGTGATTGCAGCTACAGACCATCTGCCGCGGCAGAGAATTTGCAGCATGTCCTGGGAACAGCAAAGCCCACAAAGGAAAGCAGGACAATACCACGCGACGTGGATGGTGACAGGAAAGAGGCAGCAAGTGCAAGAAGTTGCAGCTGTACCATTTGACAGCTGCTGTGTACTATAAAACTTGGATGTTTTTATAGCTAAGTCATAAAAGCAGAATTTATTGTCCTCAGTCTAGTAGTGCACTCTGCCTGCGATCGTGTGGTTTATCTTTGTGAGTAAAAAGCATATTACGTGTTTGGAAATGTTTGTTTCTGTCCTGGATACTGGTGTTTATAAACAAAAACAGGGCTGGAGAGATTTCTTTTGCAGTGGTGTTTAACTTCATGCAGGTATAAATATTAAGCACAATACATCTTTTAATTTCTTCTTAGCTTAAAAAAGAACTAAACAAAGAATGCCGAACAACAAAAAGGGACAGTGAAATATGGACAGAGTGAGATGTCTCTGTTGTGACATCCGTGGAGCCCATCAACTATATGCTGAAAATGCTGTTTTAGCAGTACTGGAAGTACTAAAATTCAGTCCTGTGCTTCCCAGTCTCAAAGATACTGGATACTAATTGAAAAAAGCCATGTTAAAATATGGTGCCAGTGCTAAGATTGTGTATCGCTGCTTTTTTTCTTTGAATATTTAAAAAATATACAAGTTATAAAAACATACTCATGCTTTTTCCATCAGTTGGCGGGTCCATCATTTGTTTTGGCTTTGGACTAGAGTTGTACTTATTTTTCCTCAGCTGATATAGAGGAGGAAACTGCCAGGCAAGCATCCAGCCATGCACTGCATCTGTGCCCAGAACCAAACCAGTTCTGATCCATACCTAGCGTAACAGACGCTGAGGAGCGTGTGGAGCAGCGCTGTAGCTCCACAGCAGCCACCTGAGCTGGAAGGCTGTCTTCTGTAGGGTAACAACAACAACAGTGGCTTGGATTATTCTCTTGTATTACCTTCCAGCTGAGCAGCACCGAGTTTTTCTGAACATTAAATCTTTCCTTCGAATGCTGTTTTCTGGAGTCTGTCATTTTCCATTTTGTAGGTCAGAGGAGCTGCAGCTGAGTTGGCTGGAACGACCTGATCCAGATCAGGTGACCGTTCCAGAATCTGTTAAAAGATCAGGAGTAGACATAAGATTTCTCAGTGCTGCTTTTTGAATTTGGTTTTTTTCTTGTTTGGTTGTTGTTGGGTTTTTTTGTTCCATTACATCAGATAACAGTGTAAACCACACAGTGACTTATTTCTGCCTCTGCTCTCAGGCACAAGGTTTTCAAACAGCGTTGTGCTGCTGGCTCCAGCCGTCCCCCAACGATAAATCAGCCAGCCTTCAGCGTGGGAACATCATCATCTTCAGCGTTGCCACCTCCCGCCTCTTCAAAGCACAAAACAGCAGAGAGACAGGAAAAAGGAGATAAACTGCAAAAAAGGCCTATGATGCCATTTCACCATCGACCCTCTGTGACTGAGGAGCTATGCATGGAGCAGGACACATCAGGGCAGAAACTGGGATTAGCAGGAATGGAGACCTCTTTAGAAGTCCCTAATTCCAGAAAATATGAGAAGCCGCTTTCTATACCTGCTAGAAATCCAAGCAAGCAAATTAGTATGAATCCTATGGATTCACCCCATTCCCCCACTTCCCCTCTGCCTCCCACGCTCAGCCCCCAGCCACGAGGTCAGGAAGCAGAGAATCTGGACCCACCTTCCGTACCTGTAAACCCAGCACTCTATGGCAGTGGGCTGGAGCTTCAGCCGCTGCCCAGCTTAGACGATAGGACAGTCCTTGTTGGACAGAGGTTGCCTCTGATGGCAGAGGTCAGTGAGACAGCATTATACTGTGGGGTAATTCAGAACAATGAGTCACTAGATATGTGGAGGACCTACAGTGTCCCGTCAAGTGACGATCCGGAGTTCAGGCCGCCAGATCTTCCGTGTGAGAGATATGATGCCAAGATGGAAATAAACTCGGACAGCACCGCACTGAAAAGGTAGGAGTGCAAGTTTATCTGCATGGTGGCTCTGTTGAATTAAAAGGATCACCAAACTCTGTTTACAGTTGAAACTGCTACGGTAGAAGGCTTCACTGTAACAACAAAAATCTTCTAAGCTGGAGCTAACGTTAAATGCTCCAACAGAAATGTGTAGCCTGCCTTATTTTATTCATATCTGGCTTTCTGTTGGACGTTGTAAGAGCTGATAAATCTTTTTGTAACCTGTATCACAGTAATTTGAGCAAATGTGTTTTATCAAGCCTCTGTCTTTTGATCATTTAAAAAAAGAAAATACATGTTTAGTTCCGCAGCTTTGCGGTGACAGAGATGCTTGGGCTTGAGTGAAATTCTCTTTATGGCTCTGTAGAGGCACTTCACTGTGTTTTGTCCAATTGTGTGGGTTTAAAGTTGCTCTGTACCACAACTTGTGTAAATCACAGCTGGTACTGTATTATGGGATACTGCTGCTTGTTTGTAAACCCACTGCCGGATCTTGGAAATTGATAGAAGCTTTACTCTTACCTTCAGTCTCTCTAGAATTGGAACTGAAAACCCCAGCGGTCTCTCTGGTCTGAACGCAGAGAAAAGCAAATGCTAATCTTTCATCAGTGTTCCTTTAGTACAATTACAGTTACCGTGCAGTGTCTTTCTCTCTGAAGAGCACGAACTGCCTAAATTGTAAAGAATTCTTGGCTGGTTTGTTGGTTTGTTTCAGGGATGGTTTTTCTGTTATGCAAAGACATTTATTTGCTTATTTATTTATTTTTAACTTTGGCATGAGAACTTTAAGTTTAGGCTGGCCTGAAAGTTACTCTTGAATTCTGACGAAGCGTAGAAAAAATGTACCAAAGAGAGTAGTTAATGAAAATGTAGGAGCTAAAATTCATTGCGGAAGAATTTCTCAGTTACAGCAACATTGATTTTGACAATGACAGTGGAGTTTGGTAAGCTGTAAAGGTTATGTGTACTTCAAAGTGTTTTGATCTATATAGTGACAGATTAATTCTTTTTAATTGTCCCATAGTAGTTCTTAATACAGTAAGATGTTTAAGACTAAACATAGGTAAATGCAGCCTTCATTTAGGAAAAAAAGTAGAGCTCAGGGAGGATGGAGTGAGACAGGGGCTGTATCTGTGTGTGACAGCTACAGATCTTAAGAGCTGGTAGCTTTCTGTGCTGTAGAAGGCACGTTTATTTTGTTTCACGATGGCTTTGCTTGTTTGTTTTTACTTGCAGGCTCTTAGCACAACCTAATAAACGGTTTAAAATTTTGGAAGAGCAGAAACCAGTGCAGACACTCAACTATCTTGACCCCTTGCCACTAATACAGCAGCCTGGAGAAGGCTTGGGAGATGCTAGTGACCCTTACACTTTTGAAGATGGAGATATCAAATACAGCTTCACTGGCAGCAAAAAATGCAAACTTGGGACTGAGAAAGATCCTTTGAAAAAGAACAAGGTAACGTGTAAATCCAGAGTCTTTATCATTAATGTTCTTACTGGACTTAGAGCAGCATAGCACAGTATTTGCTCTACGGCCCTTGGGAAGACGCCGATGAGAGTCAGAGAGATTATGTATTTCTTTCCTGCACTGACTCACAGGAAAAAAATTCATTTCACTGGTATTTTGAACTGGTGTTTGCTGGCACCCCTCTGAACCTGCTTGTATTTGAAGACAATGCTGTTGCAAGGAGTACTTCCTGCTTCTATATCTTCAGCTTGAACAGCAGCAGGTTCCAGATTTAAGCTAAGAAGTAAAATATTTTGAGTCTTATATTCACTTGTTGAGATGAAAGAATTTGCTGGGCTTTTTGGTTTTCCTTGCTTGCTTGACATATCACCTCGCTGCAAAGATCAGATGTCTCCAGCACAAGTTTAGTTTTCTTTCCTTGGGCAAAATTATTGCAGCCTTCTGCTGAGAGGATTTGGTTTGAACATCTCCTTAGAGGTGTACTTCTCTGTGTGAAAAAAAACAATCACCATTCTTTGCTCATCACTTGCCCTGTATGCCTGATAGTTCTTATGTATCTTACCCCTTATGGAGCTGCTTCACTCACATGTTCTTGTGCAGGTAGCCACTGTGCTTCAAGTTCTACAAGATGTGTTTTCTGGAGAAATGGAGGTGGCCAATTATCTGTGCTGGCTGTAGTCAGAATTAACTGATGTGTATGGCATCCTTTGTAAATCATACACAGTGTTACTTCAGTTTTTCCTGCTATGTAGATAAACAGCAGTCAACTGACTGCTTTTCTTTCCTGTCTTTTTTTTGTTTGTATTTTGTTTTCACTTCTCAAAGCATTTAATCCAGAGCCCTGAGTTTGGCCTGACATAAGAAAACAGTTTTCTTACATAGCTTAAGTTAACCTTCGTTAAAAACTCTTGGATTTTTTTGTATAGTCAGAAGATGGAATTGGTACCAAGGAAATCCCTGCACCGGGTCATTCTACACCAGTTCCTGATGGAAAAGATGCCATGTCTATTTTCAGTTCTGCTCCCAAGACTGGTGAGTAAAAGCTTTTTAATTTGCTCTGCAAAGCAAAAATACTCAAAGCTATGCAATAAAATTCAAAGGGAAAAATCACATACTGAACATTTTACTGTAACATAAGAGCTGTAGACCGCTCCTGAGATAGAAAAATATTTGATTCTACTTTTCCTTTTTATAGTAACATAATTATTTCATTCTTTATGTACATTTTTTTATAATATGAAAATGGAGCAGTAGCTAACTTCATCCTTTCCTGATTGACCTTCAGGGCTTTCTTAAAACTTGACTAGGCTACATCATGGAAGAGGCACCTCGGTGATCCCTGTTTGTCCCTGGCTTAGAGTGAGGAGTAAAATGGAAAAAATGGACCATTTTTGAAGCTTTGTTTTTCCCTCTCTTTCTGATAGATACCCGGCAAGACAACGCTGCAGGCCGAGTAGGCTCCGCTAGCCTCACACAGGTGACGGATCTGGCTCCATCGCTGCATGATCTAGATAATATCTTTGATAATTCAGATGAAGATGAGCTTGGTGTAAGTCATTGTAAGACTGAGTGTTCTGTAGACTTAAACCTTGGCCAATAAAGAGGAGGAGGAGGATGAAATCCTAGCGGGGAGCAGCTCTCCCTAATAGATAGAGAGTTTCCAGGTAGGCAGGCTTGGATTTTACCTAGGAGGAATTAGCCAGCAGAGAGAAGTGTCCTTTTTCTGGAGGAGTTCCCTCAGAGAGAGAACTCATCTCTGTGTGTAATTCAGGAGTATTAGGAGATCATTTAGGTGACATCAAAGCTTGTGTCATCTGACAGCTTCTCAGTCATGAGGGGCTCCTGCGTTCATCTAACTTGCTGATGCAGTCACTGCATAGCCAGGCTGTAAGAACATTTCCCGAGGTAAAGCAGGTGCTTTAGAAATGCATCACACCCGGTGCAGTGTCCTTAGCCTTGGTCAGTATCAGGTGTTTCTTTAAGAGTTATGGGAAAGATTCTAGTTTCATTAACTGGGGATTTGTTCTTTTGCTTTGTCTGCGAGGCTGCCCAAAGAAAAATGAATCCAGCCCTGCTGAATTTCAGTAATTCTCTCAAGCACGTTTCTTTCTGTTCCTACAAGCAATTTAATTTCAGTGCAGAGAGGGGATGGTTGCTGAATATTAGAAAATACAAAAGGAGCAGCAGATTTACATCAGTTACCGGGGTGGGGATCAAGACACACGGAAAAGCAAAGATTCAAATAATGACTATTTTGAGGCTTAATCTAATATAGCCATAATGATACAGAAGCTGATCCTAAACTGACTGATAGTAGATAATAGCATTTAATCTGTCTGGGTTTTGGCAGTACTTTTCAAATAGACCATTTATTTACCACTTCTCCCTGTTCTGCGGCTCCACACGACCTGCACTTAACGCTGCTGCAGTTAATCTGCAAATCTACTAAAGAGCTGTTCTCTCAAAAGAAAAAAATAACAACCCTTTTCTATGGAGACATCATGATTTTCCTGTCTTAAAACGGCGGGTGTTGAGCTGTCTCTTGGGGTAGCCTGTTGGACATTCGTACCTGTGCTGTGTTCTCAGTATTACATTAGAGTACTCCAAACATGGAAGTCAGTAGAGTGCTCGCATTAATTTCAAGCTCAGCAATAACATTTTTTATATCATTTGTGTGTATATAGATACATAGGCTTATATGTATGTATCTATAGCAGGGGGTAGGTATAGACAGGCAGCTAGTTCAGAGGCTTGTTTTTCTGTTGTTTTAGCATTGAAATATGGGAGAGTAGAAGAGTTCACTTCTTTCTTGGGAATTCTCATTCGGAGAGCTTCCCAAATTTGTAATAGCTTATAAATTCTAATATGGGGGTTTTTTTTTTTTTTTTTTCTTTTTTTTAATATGGTTTGTGATTATTCTGCTTTTAGGCTGTATCACCAGCTCTTCGGTCATCGAAAATGCCTGCAGTAGGGTCTGAGGAACGCCCTGTGGGGAAGGATGGTAGAACAGCAGTACCTTACCCACCAAGTGAGTAGCAACAAGTGATTACCAGTTTGTTGACAGTTACAATCTCCTTACAGCTGCCATAGGAGGCTTACAAAGTCACTTTTTCAGGACTAAGAGGTCATGTGCTTCTTTTGTGATGTAATTACCAGATGCCAATATTAAAAGAGGATAAGCAGATTTTAATGAAAGCAGTGGATGATAATAATAGACATAGATATTTTAATGTGCCTACTGAGATATGGGATGCTTTTCTTCTGACATTATTGTCTTGGATTGGAAGCGTGGGAGGGATTTGTTACAAATCTTCATTCAGAAGCTATCCCTTCTATTCTCAATTCAGTCTTTAATCTCAGTCACACCATTACCATATCCCTCTTTAAGTGTAAATCATTCTTTTTGAAGAATTCAAAGAATTTAAAGCTGTGACTTACCAATTGGCCATTCTGGTGCAGCCTGTCTTGGAAGAAAATGACACTCAGCATTCAACACATTCAGACTGAAAGCACCTTCAGGGTTTAATGTAGATGTGGAAGTGTATGATGAAAATGGAAGAGGTAGGTTCTATCCAAAGATGCGCTGTAGACCTTTTACAGATGTTTAGGGTAGAAGTGATGCTTGTGCAGACACTACACATCTACAAGGAAGGCTATAGGAGTGCAGGAGGTTTAGAAAGTAAATCTACTGTGCTCAAAATGTATGAAACGCAGATTAAAACAACAGGGATTTTTTGTAAGGGCTATGGCAGCAACCATTGGGATGGTAACTTTTTGTCCTCTGAAATAAATGGGGTTTCTTGCGTTTCTGGCACCTGACAGGAGGTTGGAGCCAAGGGGTGTCAGGCTCTGCTCCCAAGGAACAAGGGACAGGACAAGAGGAACCGGCCTCAAGCTGCCCCAGGGAAGGTTCAGGTTGGAGCTGAGGAACAATTTCTTCCCCTCCAGGGCTGTCCCAGGGTGCCCAGGGCAGGGGTGGAGTCCCCATGATCCCTGGAGGGGTTTCCAAGCCCCCCATGGAGCTGTGGTGCTGAGGGCCAGGGTCAGTGGTGCCCTGGCAGTGCTGGGGGAAGGGTTGGACTCAATGTATCTTGAAAGTCTTTTCCAACCAAAACAGTTCTATGATTCTGTTTATCTAGGTGGCATTTCTTTTGAGATGAGAGATGTGTATGTGTGAGAGGAGAAAGAATTTTTGGTATAATACTAACCAATCAAATTATGAATTACAAATGACTTAGTGATGAGGAGGAAGAATGTTTGATTTTTGTGACTGCTATAAGCAGAAATCAAATCTCTCTGCAAATCATCCTTTAATGCCTTCTCATTAACTTCAGCTGGTAATGAGAACAAATTGAGGAGAAGAGAAAAAAACAGTCTGAAGGAGATGAGTCAGAGTTTTATGGACCCATAAAAGCTGCGCTGATTTACTCAAACGTAGAAGTCTGAAGTATACAGAGATTGGATTTTGACAGGTTTAGTTGATCCATAGCTTTTTTTAAATATGCAAAGCTTTTTCAAGCATGACACACATGAAAATGAATAATGATAGTTAGCCTGTTGCTGGAGGGTTGGGGGATTTTTTTGTAATTAAACTTGGTTTATGAATCTGCAGTGCAGAATTTTGCTAACTGGAGTGAGCTTGAGTGTGAGAAAGTGATATACTATAGAGCTGTATGAAGTAAGTTAAATAGGTAACACTCCACTTCTGTCTTGTAGCTGTCCCCTTGACACCAGCTGTTGAGGCATAGCAGTATCTGCAGGGAACTGAAATGCCTTGTACATCATAATCAACTCCCACTGACCACATTTCATTTAACCTTCCTTCCTGTCCCCCCTTTCTCCAGTTTCTGAAGCACACATCTCTTTGTTGAAAAACAGAGGCAGTAGCTAATCCAGCTGGCATCCTGAAGATTGCATTTCTTACTAGCATGGGGTGGAAAACCAGGTTTTTTCCATTCTGCTGAACCTGTTTTCAACATTAATTTGTCCCGTATCATACTATGGGGTTTTGTAAATTCAAAGACTGGGAAAGGAAAAAGGGGGGAAGAAAAGAAAAAAAAAAAAAAAAAAACTGAGTGAGAATAATTCCTGGCCTGTTATTTACTCCACTGCTCCAGACTGTGAATGACTCTGGGTTTGGTTTTGACTGTTAATACCAACAGACCTACCATTTTGAGAGGAATTCACCTATTTGAGTCATTTCTCATTGTCTAAAGAATTAAATAGACTGACTGCCTCATCTCTGTGCACAAAAGAACTGAGTTCAGCTTTTGACTCTGTTAAGGCAGAGTGGAGACACATTTTGAGGTCACAGCATCCTACAAAAATGTACTGTTAGTGTATGTATTCCAGTACTACATAGAACTGTAATTCCCTCATTTCTGTCTTTTTCAGTTAGTTTTTTGAGAGTAGCATTGTTTCACCAGGAATTCACCTGGATTTCTACAATGCACCGTTTGCCAATCACAAATCCATCCACATTTGTATATGTATTTTCCATAATCTTTAGGTTGCAAAAGTTATTAAGCACAAGGATGTCTTTGTGTCGTACACAAACCCCTCGGGTTGGGTGTACGTATAGGAATGGAAATGGAATTGGGCATTTAGTCTGTCAGAAGAAGTATTTAAGGAGAGACATCCAGAGGAATTTACCCTGCTCTAACTTGAGTATTCCCCAGTGAATTCCCCAGAGCCATGGCTTTGTCCAGAGAAGATTCAAGTGAGGAAAAGATAGCATATATTCTCAATTTTAAGCAAAATAAATACGGAAGCTGGTAGCTGGACATGAAAAGGATGTAGCTGGGGAGAAAATACAAGACTTGATTCTGATTTTTGGTTGATTGCATTACACTCAATAAAGCATTTCTGTCAGGGGTTTTTTGTTTGCTTATTTTGCTTAACAAAGAAAATTGTAACCATCCATTGTATATTACATTCATTTACTGAGGAGTAATTCAAGCATTTTCCTGGCTTGATGTCTTGTGATGCAAAATGATAAATGTTGTGGCTTCCTCTGACACTTGGCACTTCTGCCAGGCACAAGGATGCCTGGCAGTCTGACTCCTAAGGGGAACTGCCTGCGTTTGTGTTAGCAGCACCAGCCTGTCTTCTCTTCAGGAGTTCTGTCACTGTGGACCAAATGAGACTGCAATGACTATGTCAGTGGAAGAACACAGCTAAGAGCTTGCTAATTCCAAAGCCAGGGCTGGCTATCGGCTCTGAGAAAAGGAAGAGCTGCTCTGGATCTCCTTAGTACCACTCTCAGGGGTGAACTTTGCATTCATGTCCAATATTCTCTTCTGTTATAAGATATTTTGTTGTTCCTGTTGAATTTGTGCGTAGGATTCATGTATCTACCAGTTTGTTGTTTTTGCTGAACAATAAGCTTGCAAAGTATCCCTTGGAATTTTCAGAGCTTATCCCTAGGAGGAATTAAATTTTCACCTGTATTTATACTGGTGTCAGACGTACCAAAGTCTGTAGAATCTTTGCTAGGTTTTAACTGATGAAATAAGAGCTAATACTGAGTCAGGCTCTTCTGTGTTATTGGATTTCCTTGAGAATTTGTATTTCAGTGATTAACAGTGCATCACTTCATCCTATTTAGCTGTGGCAGATCTCCAAAGGATGTTCCCAACACCACCTTCTTTAGAACAACACCCTGCCTTCTCCCCGGTCATGAGTTATAAAGATGGAATAAGTTCAGAGACTGTGACTACCTTGGGAATGATGGAAAGTCCTATGGTCAACATGGTTCCAGCACAACTTACTGAGTTTAAAATGGAGGTGGAAGATGGATTAGGTAGCCCTAAACCTGAAGAAATTAAGGTAACATGCAGGTTGTTTTTATCATCTTGTCTGTGTATGTTTTGATTTCTGTACACAAGTCCCGGGTAGTGTGAGACCACTTTAACAAATGCGAACTGGAGCTGTACAAAGTACATACCAGTCTTCAGTTGGGGGAAAAAAAAAGTCTTCTCTAGTAAAAGAGCTTTTAAATTGTTGCCCCGATTTTAACTATAGGCATTTTTCTTCTCGTAATTTGATGTTTGTAATGGTTTTGGGTCTTCTCAGGAAGCAAATGATACTGTGTGTGAAATAAGCCCTATGCCCAACAGAAAGAATGTACCTGTATGAAAAAAACCCTCATAGTTGTGACTAAGTAGCTGTTAAATGGTTTATTTCTTCAAATAATTTTTCTGTAGCACCTTTTATATGTAGCCAACCCCTTGCTGCCAGTCCCTGGGGATGCAGTGAGGATAAAATCATGCATGTAGAAAGGCTGCCTTTTTCTCTCTGAAATGTTGCCTTTTTTGGTTAGGGTTGAAAATCTGAGAAAGCCCAGGGGTTGAACTTGCTCTGTTTCTTCTTCAGCTGATGTTACTTCTCAAGTTTTAAGGCCAGATGGGACCATTCTTATCTGACTTTCTGTATAACACAGGTCAGGTAATGTCACATAGTTACTCCTATATTGAGTCCTGTAGTGTATCTGAGTAAAGAAGTATTTTTAACTGGGGACTCTGCTGCTGGGTACCAGTACTCGCCTCCCCGACGTTACATATCCAGATGTATCCATTTTTCCATAGCATCACATAAAAGGACTTAACATAAGCACCTGGTGTACATTGGTTTGTATTCCATTGTTCCATCTATAGCACAGGTTAAGAGGTAAGATAAAATCATTCTGCCTGCTTGTGTCTATTCTGCATTACTTAACTTTTAGGGCCAGTTTTTGTCACTTCTGTCAGAAGTTATCGTTCTCATTATTTCCATGCATATAGCCTGAGCATTTTTTTTTAATGTAAAAATGCACATTTCTGTGTAGAAATACACATTGCCTTGTTCTGCGGCAAGCTCATTTGTACACAGGTAATAAAAAGGGAGATGCACACTATAACTCTGTCTTCCCAGTAGTCCCTAACCCTGGATTTTATAGCCTAATTCTTCTCCTCCAGGCCTGCCCGGTCCCATCTCCCACAGCCTGTCCCTTCTATTTGAGCAGACATTTCTCTCCCCAGCACCACCTCCCTCCCTCCCTCCCTCTCATTTGGTGCTCCTGTGAATGCTGGAATACTTTATGCACCTGCATCGCTGAGAGTGCTGTACACACAGAGGTAGGGCACTTGCAGCTGCGTGGACAGGAGGTGGCTGTGTGCCAGTGAGGGAATACCGGTTGATGCATTGATCACAGTGTAAGTCACTTAGCTATGAAATAGTGAATTTTCCTGCATGGCAGTAATAGTGAAGCTTAGGCAGGCCCAAAGTAAAGCGCAGGCAAGTCCCAGGCTGACTTCCTCTGTAAGAACACTCCGATTTGTCCCTGGGACAGGAGGCAGTGAGACAACTCGTGACATTCAGGGATTATGTCTCCACGTGATGACAAAGTGTGTCCAGTTCGACCCAGGGGTTCCCAGCTCCCAGAGCTCTGAATTAAACTGATACCTGCACAGGGGCTGAGCTGGTAGAGAGCTTCTATCAACTCTTCTCTTGAGAAAGAGAGACTTTGCCAAGGTGTAAGGGAGTGAATTATCGGCGTGACCCTCCTGAAGACAGCTGACCACCAGAAAGCCGGGCGTGCGGAGCACATCTGCTCTGTTAGCTCAAGGTCCCTTCTGCTTCCAGCTTCCTGTCTTGAAGGCATGATGAGAAAAGGCATCTGAGAGGCTCTGCTGAAGTACAGCTGTCCACCTGCCTGGTCTAGTTTATTTATCCACCGATGTTTATAGCAGTATAGAAGCTTGAAAGAAGTCTTTGATCAGATTTGTAAGGCTTTGCCTTGCCCTGGGCCTAGCTTTTTTGCTTTTGGTTTTTTTTTTGTTTGGTTGGGTTTTTTGTGTGTGGTTTTTTTGGTTTTTTGGGGTTTTTTTTCCCCTATTTGTGCAGTAAACTCTTTGCTTAGGACTAGGATATTTTAGGCCTGGGAAGTAAATCTGTATTGGAACTTGTTGAGCTGAAAGTTTTTGAGTGGGAACAGATTTTAGGGTGTCACTGATACTGAAGATACTTTAATCTCCCTCACAACCATTTTAGGAGTATGAAAACAGCTATTTTAATTCTGCCTGATAACATTTCCAACAGCACAGTTTACTTGCTTTTGATTGTGTCACACCTGCTCATACACACCAGTGGGGGAAACAAGCAGCTAAACCCATTGCTAATCATTTTAAGAACATGTAAGTAGATTTCTTGTGCTGAGCGTTCAGCAGCTGAAGATAGTGATCCACACATCTCCCATCTCCAATGCTTTACGAGGTGCAAGGGGGAAAAAAGATCTAAATACTGAAATTCTGTTACTATTTTAATAATAATTTTTGCTTTGCAGTAGTGCCTCAAAAGGACTTAGCTCTTTTCTGCTGAGAGAAACTTTCAGTAGCTCTGGAAACTCTGGCTGAAGTTCTTGTCATCGTTCTCTGCAAAAATGATAGTCAATGCAAGTCCAGTTTGACTGGACTTCATTTATATTTATATTTAATATTATGCTTACTGGATTACTTACATGTTTACATTGAATACTACATTTATACTGAATATTTGGCACGTGTATTACCAGGATTGTATAACCCCCAACATGGGGGTTATTTAGAGAGGCTGGTTTAAGGCACTGAAGGTTTCCTCACACTGCGGCTCAGCCTCTCTCTCCATTGTCAGTATAGGAGCCTTTCAAAGATCAGTGCCTAAATTAGGTGCTTAAAGTTAGGTGGTGTGAAAATTTCATGGTACACTACTCACTTTTCAGACACAGCTTGTCTTAAATGAGTCTAATCTACCTGTGAAATCTACTGGCATTAATGCTGTGTAGCATCTGGGTAGACCAAGGAGCCTCAGCTGAGTTTCCTTGAAGGAACTGCTCTTGAATGTTTTATAGAATGAATGAATATACTTAATTTTGGAAAAAAAAAAAAAGCCATTGTAGAGGGTTCAAACAGCACCGTAGGCTTTAATTAAAAATAAATATCTAAATACAAAGAGCAACCTTACCCTACTGTTGTAAACAATGTCACTTGGGTGTTACAGGATTTCTCGTTCGTGCACAAAGTTCCATCATTTCAACCTTTTGTGGGCTCCTCTGTATTTGCTCCACTGAAGATACTGCCAAGTCAGTGCCTCCTACCTCTGAAGATACCGGATGCCTGCATTTTCAGGCCTTCTTGGGCTGTTCCTCCTAAAATTGAACAACTTCCCTTGCCGCCTGCAGCCACTTTCATTAGAGATGGCTACAAGTAAGTACACTCTTGTAGGAAATTAACTTCTCGTGCCCGTGACTAACATGGCTTGTTAATTAAAATGTTTGCATATATTACCAGAGCTTTACTACACACCAGAACCATAAAATAACCTGCAAATATATTTTAGACCTTTTAAATTTGTCATTGTGTGTGACCAAAGAAGTTCTGATAGTAAGAAAATTGAATTGCAAAGAGCTTTTGGAAGTTGCAATGTGTGTGCCCTGCGCTCAGCGCTCTTCAAAGAACGGGAACATGGGGTGCCTGAATTACCTGCAGCTTCAGATAAAGGAAAATACTGTAATTCATCCTCAAATAGAAGTGTTAGGGAATAAAATGAATGCGCTTCACCTCTCAGGTGTCTGCCCTCCTGTTTCAATGTCCGGTTCTCCAGGCTGTAGTTAGGCTCCCTTCTTGTTTGTACTTGAGTGTTCAGTTTGAGCTTCGGTCTGATGACACCCGTTTGCCTTCAGAGAGCTCTGAAGGTTTAGAGTAGGCCTGGCCCAGCTCTCTCCTCCACGTTCTCATGTTGGCTCTTCCGAGTTCGTGCGATGTACCCTGAGTGGGTCGCACAGGGAGCAGCTCCTCAGGCAGAGGCTGGTCAGGTCTGTGCTGTCCTCCCCCTTCTCAATGCACAAAGAAGAGGTGCCAAGTATGAGACAGCTCTCACCTGTAAGCAACCTCTGATCTTTAACTGCAAAGCTTGTATTTCTTCCTCAGGTCTCAGAAATCAGCAACACTTATGGAAGGAATTAATCACTGGAGATTTTTTAAAGCCGTCAAGAATTTGCACCATTAAATTAATAAAACCTCTTAAAAGTCATAATAATAGAACAAAGGTCTCCTGCTGCACTGCAGTCACTTCTAGAGGAAGTAGCCTGTATCTTTAAATCAGTCTGTAACTCCTTCAACTCAGTCCCTTCCCAGCTCTAAAGGATCCTTCAGCATTCTCAAAAGAACTGCAAAAAAGAAATTGTAAACCCCTGATAGTGCCTAGGGAGCAATTTAATTCTCGGGGGTTTTCATAACAGTAACTGATTCACCAGGCCTGAGCTGGTTATTAATTTCAGGTATTTGTTGGGGAAAAAAACCTTTCCTTTTTGATATAATCCAATTAGAGTGAAGATTATTACTGCAGGCTTCCGACAGAGTGCTGATTGCCAATCAAGGTTTCTAGGTCACCTTTTCCTATTAGTCTGAGGCATTTGGTGTGCTTCAGATGGAGAACTCCTTCAAACCTTTGTTCAGATTTTTTTTCCTCTCTGGCTTTGAATTGGACATACATCAGTTCAAGGTAATAACGCGATTCTAAGAAATAAGAGATTGCAGTATTTTCAAGTCCCTGTCAGACCATGAGCATTAGCATAGTCCTCCTTCTAAACAACCCACGAAATACACAGGAAGAACAGACAAGCATAAAAAACTCCCACCTATTTCTCCTCCTTTATCAAGAGAGTCATGGAGTTCTTACACTTCTTCCTTGTCCCCTGGTATGGAATGAACACATTTCAGGAAAAATGAGCAGCTTACTACAAGCTGGGAAGAGAAAAGTTAAGATCTTATTCTTTGGATTGGCCACATATTACCTGTTTCTTGATGAGAGTCATTCCAGAGAGAAGACATTGCTTGTGGGAATGCACAGACTGTTCTTTGGTCACTTACATTTGGCGTACAGTGACAAACACAGGGATAACAACCAGCCGTGGCGGGAGCTGACCCAGAAATATGATTCGTAGCTTTGCTGGCCTAAGAGCTGCTAATGGAATGTGTCACACTGTGCTGTAGACTGTGTAATCCTAAAGGAGTATTTACATTTACAGTATCTGAAATACTGTTATCAGTTGCCTGCCACCGTGAGGCAATATCATATCAAAGTGCCACGTGCACAACTTCTGACAGCTATTCAAAGCGATGGTTTCTAAAAGTAAGATTTCTATGCCTCTGAACCATTTTCTTTGTTTCCACTGATGCGTATCCCTTTACTGATAATTGTGTTTGTAACAACAACTACAATTCCTTCTCTTTTCCCTAAAAAAGTTAACAAATATCCTAAAATCTTACCTTGGTAATTTAGCTGGAGAGTCTTCTCAAGAGCATTTGAGTTTTAGGCCATGGGAATAATCTTCAAGGAGGACTAAGTGCCTGAGATGATACCATTTTATTAGACCGATAAGGAACAACAGTGTTCACGATGAGAATTCCAATTTTCATTGAGCAACACAAGTGAAAGGTTACGAGCAGAATGTGGGTTCTTTCTTTACTGCAGTTCCAGTGAATCCATTTTCACCAGCTCCTCGGTTTTGAAACTAAGTTTTGACAAAATCAGTCTTTGTAACCCAGTGGTCTGTGCTGGCACTTGACTGGTTTTCCTTTATTTCTTGTAGCAATGTGCCTAGCGTTGGGAGTTTGGCCGACCAAGACTATCTTCAGATGAACACTCCTCAGATGAATACCCCCGTGACGCTCAACAGCACTGCTCCCGCCAGCAACAGCGGAGCAGGAGTCCTGCCCTCACCAGCAACTCCCCGCTTCTCGGTCCCTACCCCCCGCACTCCCAGGACCCCAAGGACTCCCAGAGGTGGGGGGACTGCAAGCGGGCAAGGATCTGTAAAGTACGACAGCACAGATCAAGGTTCACCTGCTTCTACCCCTTCTACAACGCGACCGCTCAATTCTGTGGAGCCAGCCACTGTCCAGCCCATCCCAGAAGCCCACAGCCTGTACGTCACCCTGATCCTTTCCGACTCCGTCCTGAACATCTTCAAGGACCGTAACTTCGACAGCTGTTGTATATGCGCCTGTAACATGAATATCAAGGGTGCCGATGTCGGGTTATACATCCCCGACTCGTCCAACGAGGATCAGTACCGCTGCACCTGCGGCTTCAGCGCCATCATGAACCGCAAACTAGGCTACAACTCCGGGCTCTTCATTGAGGATGAGCTGGATATTTTTGGCAAGACCTCGGACATCGGCCAAGCCGCGGAACGACGACTGATGATATGTCAAAGCAACTTGATCTCTCAGATGGGAGAGGGAGCCAGAAGGAGCCAGGAACCTCCAATGAGCCTCCTCCTCCTCCTCCAGAATCAGCACACGCAGCCCTTCACGTCGCTGAGCTGCTTGGATTACATGTCCTCCAATAACCGCCAGACGCTCCCGTGCATGAACTGGAGCTACGACCGGCTGCAGGCCGACAGCAACGACTCCTGGATAGAATGCTTCAACGCTCTCGAGCAAGGCCGGCAGTACGTGGACAACCCCACCGGTGGGAAAGTGGATGAAGCTCTTGTAAGAAGTGCTACTGTACATTCTTGGCCTCACAGCAATGGTACGGCTCGCAACGGGTTGATTTTTTTCCTTTGAATTGTTTTGTGACCTCTTTACATTTGTTTGAAACTTGCCAGTTTTGAGCCACTTGATACTCATGTGGGAAATGACATGCTTAAAAATATTCTAGAAACATGGTCGTTTTCTGAAATGACATCTAAAGTACCAGTAAGCCTGGTCTCCTTAGACTGTGTGGTCTAAATTGTGAAAGAGTTGGTGAAAGGTCACGAATTTGAAGCAGAGAGGCAACCCAAATTCAAGTATGGGGGGGGGGACGACACAGAATTATGTCCCCTTTGTTTTGGAGAAGGGTGTAAGCAGTCAGCAGAAAAGAAATGCTCTGTATGAAGGTGTCACTGAGACAAAAAAAGGTGATTTTATAATCAAATACTACCTGTTTATATACTGAATATGCTCTGACTACTGTTGTGCAGCTTAGTTCCTAAGGAATGTTGAAAGGTGTGAGAAAAGGGCTATGATGACAGCTTCAGTTCTGCAGCATTTCCGTGATGTCCCACATGAAAAGCCATTAAGCTAAAGAGAGTTGTACAAATTCTGTGGGCAGTGTGAAGGGACAACAAAAATGTTGCCACCTCCTCCTGTCCCTCACTGAACATGATTGGTGCTCCTTTGTCATTCGCAGTGCTGGACATCAGCATGCTCTCCTCCCAGGACGTGGTGCGCATGCTGCTGTCGCTGCAGCCCTTTCTCCAGGATGCCATCCAGAAGAAGCGGACGGGAAGGACCTGGGAGAACATCCAGCATGTGCAGGGACCACTCACCTGGCAGCAGTTCCATAAGATGGCAGGACGAGGAACCTATGGTACATATACAGTGGTGTGGGCCAACAGTTCAAACAAAAACTGCAAAATACACATTACAAAATAGATTTTGCATGGGCACATGTGGAAAGTCGTGCCCGGTATTTAAGTGTTTTTCTCACCTGCCATTTCTTTCAAGTCATAACCAATGCAGTCTTGCTTAGGTTGTCTTCTACAGTTCCATCATACTTTGTCTGATTTATCTCTCTGTTGGTATTTGATAAGTTTTTGCTTTCCTTTGGGGCTGGGACAACTTGTAACTCCAGATCCTCTCTGAGCTCTTGTGCTTCAGAAGGAGTAGCTTCTAATCTAATTTTTCCAGCATTTGAAACGTTAAGTGTTAGGGTTTGTCAGCTGTTACCAGAGAATAAAACCAAAATTACCATACAGTAGGTAGCAGAACTTTTGATATCACAGTAGCTTTTACTGAACGTTGACTTTTTAATAAGGTTGGATTATATTCTGCAGAAGCTTCTGGGTATATTTGCACTGTAAATTTTAAACAGAATTGTTTCTAATGAGCACAGTGCCTGGGAGATGCCAGGTTGAACCGGACGCTTTTCCTCGGCTGTGGCAGGGAGTGCTCTGGAGCACTCCCTGTGCAGAGGAGCAGGAGGCAGTTTGGGAATTAAAATAACTCTGCTTAGCATTATATACCATGGAAGAAGTTTGTCTAACCATTTTACTTGGTAATTTTGCACAACCAGGTGGAGGTAGATGAAGAACTGTAAAATCGGGGTTTCTGTGTTCGTGTTACTGCTTGTGATTGATGAGGAGCTCCTGGGATGTGGTTGTGGTTCTAACAAAGTAAAAGGATGAAATGAAGCCTCTGGAAGGGCCATAGGCCTATTTACAGCACACTGAAAGATGGTTTATTGCAACTTTCTAGGAAAGTTTCAGTCGTGCTTGGGTCAGCTCCCTTTGGCTGACTGAACTTTGATGACATTTCATAAGTACAGCATAAATCTTTCTTCTCCTTTATTAAATATTTTTTCCCCAAGGAAAAAGCCTGTGGGAGAACAGAGTTTGTCAGGCAAGAAACAGCTTCGGCATGTTTCCACTCAGTGGTCCAACTTCCAGGAGACTCAGCACGGCCGGGGATTAGCGATTTCCAGTACTCCTGAAACAGAACCTCTTCTGGTACAGCAGAGAAGCCGCTCCAGTTTGACCAGTTCTTTTATTTATTTATTTATTTTTCTTTCCTTTTTTTCTCTTCACAGGCTCTGAGGAATCTCCTGAGCCTCTTCCGATCCCAACGTTACTAGTGGGTTACGACAAGGACTTCCTGACAATCTCTCCATTCTCCTTGCCATTCTGGGAGAGGCTGTTGCTGGACCCATACGGGGGCCATCGGGATGTTGCCTATATCGTGGTGTGTCCGGAAAATGAGGCCTTGCTCGACGGAGCCAAAACTTTCTTCAGGGACTTGAGTGCTGTATACGAGGTTGGAAAGAGGAACCACACTGAATTATTTCTTCTTAAGTGTCATTTCTCTCTACTGCATGTTCCTTGGGAGAAATCCGTGGGTTTTAAAGTAACAGTCATTTGAATAAGGAATTCTTTAATTGTGAGGACTTTCTGCACTTTCAGAGCCTAAGAATACCATTTAATTGAGCTCTGCTGTGATTCTCTGTGCGTTTGGGGCATTTGTTGTCAGCTGAGCTTTCCAGTACACGTTCTCTTTACGGACAGAGGATTTAGCACTCCTATTAATAGGGTTGCAACCTAATGCACAAAGGCCCAACCAAGCCTAAAGAGCAAGGAGTAGGTTAAAGAAACCGTTGCTTTCTTGTAATTGCTAAGCTGGAGAGAAAACCGGTTCCTTTTTTCTGAATGCGTACGATTGCTTTGGAACCTTAGTTTTGCTGCAAAGGCAATTCAAGTCAGCAGATAAACGTAGCCTTTGTGTTTATATTTATTAAGAAGCCAGCAGATGTGTGCTGGTAATAAAGGGTTTATGCTACAAACCAGTCTGCATAACTGCTTCAGGTGCTTGGCATCCAGTTACAAGCATTTCTGCTTTCCTCACCAGATGTGTAGGCTTGGCCAGCACAAACCAATCTGCAAAGTGTTACGTGATGGGATCATGCGGGTGGGAAAGACTGTGGCACAGAAGCTGACGGAGGAGCTGGTGAGCGAGTGGTTTAACCAGCCCTGGGGCACCGAGGAGTGCGACAATCATTCCAGGCTCAAACTTTATGCGCAAGTTTGCCGGCATCACCTAGGTAAGTCTGCCAGGCCCTTCTGTTCCCTGTAGCTATCCGAGAGGTTATGTGCAGTCAGTGGAAAGAGGTGGCTTTTCTTTAGGTACAATTATAGTCTGATTAAAAATAAAAAAGGTATTACGAGGTTTTATCTTAATTTCTTAATGCTAAATTTCCCTGCTTTAGAGAGTTGCATTGTTGTTCATCGGTCTGGTGATCATATCAGAGGTTCAAAAGCCAATTCTTACCTTGATAGACAAGTCACTTTGATCTAAGATGTTTTTGTGTCTCAGAAGCTGTTCCACACAAGACTGAATGTTTAAATTGATCTGGTTTATATGCTACTGATACATATTATCACACCAGCCTGACAGAATGATGCGCACGGTGCCTTCAGACGTAGTCCTGGAGTCCCTGGATCCATCTAACGTTTCTCCCAGATTTCATCCAGGGACAGACATGGTTGGTCCATTGCAGAACGGATCCAGAGGCAACATAACACACATTGTGTGTGTGACTGAGACAGGGGATCTGAGCACAAGACACAGACCCAGCCCAGTGTCAGTGCAGATAGGTGTGCTGGGCAGCACCACGGGCATCACGGAGCACCAGCCATGGCAGTGTTTCATGCTTGAGCTGCAGTGTGCAAACATCTGGCAGGGGCAGTGTTGGAAACTTACCCTGATGGTGATTTACCACCTCTGAGAGTAAATACATAATAAGTACTCTTTTTTTTTTTTTAAATACATTTATTACTTAAAAATAATGACTGTGCTTTCTCTTGTTCTGATACTGAGGAGCAGAAATAACTGTATTAAAATCTGCCATTACTGTAGCTCAGGTGAAAAGGACTTTTAGATTTGCAGTCTGACAGAGATAACCTGGAGTAGATGGCAAAGCTGAACACTATAGAAAGCTGTTAACACAACACCATCTAGCCAGAGATAATGAGATGGCAGTACCAACTTTGCTTCACAAAGCTCCCCAAAGTCAGTACTGTTTTTAAAGACACGTGATTTGTATCGGTTACAACTGAAATAGTGAAGAATGGATCCCAAAGTAAATATTTATAGTGGAGATTATACACACTTAGCATTTGTATACTCGAGAGATCTGATGCTGTCAGTGATCTCCTTTCCTCTTTATATGCTCTTTCAGCACCTTACTTAGCCACTCTGCAGCTTGACAGCAGCCTGTTGCTACCACCCAAGTACCAAACCCCAGCGCCAGCAAGCCAGACACAAACAGCACCTGGGAGCACTGGACCTGTACCCTCCAATTCAGCGTGTCTCTCCGCTGCTGGGACAGCACCAACGGGCACCTCCTTTACCTCCACACCCAGTGGTGGGACCAGTAGCCTTCCAGCAGGAAGCAGCTCATCCTCTGGATCCTCTGTGCCACAGCTGTCGGCATCTTCTGCAACACCCGGCGTTAGCCAGATGGCCACTACCTCCACCCCAGGGTTTAGTGGGAACATTGGTTCAGGGCAGAGCACCAGCACTGGGGGCAATGCAGCAGAGCGCTCGCAAGGAAGCACAGGTCCTGGAGGAGATGCAGAATCAGGTCAAAACTTACCACAGCAGCAGCAGGAAGGACAGGAAGGGTAAGTTACTGAAGTGCTGAAATGACTCAAAAGTATTTCTAATAAAATGCACTGTTCTGCTTTCATACAGCTCCCCACCTTTAAACCTTCTGTAAACCCTCGAGAGGAGAGGACCCTCTGGCATGCCCAGTGCTGCTGACCAGCTGTAAATGGAGCAGGGCCTCGTTTTATTTGCTCATAGCAGTTACTGATAAAGAGGAGTTGAAAAAAACAAACCTCCCCTGTGTGAAGAAACAACGCTTGATTCAACAGTGTGAACATGGGCATGTAGTTCCATGTGGGGTGCCTTAGGATACCCTGCCTGGCCTGCATCTGCAGGCTGAGAAAACCAGGAGGTGTCTCGGGTTCTGTGCCATAGTGTCCTGGTTTGAGTGAGAACAGAACGAGTTCTGTTCAGTCATTTTACTTTTCAGCTCAGTTCTTCTAAGTGCACTTCCTGAAGTTAGCATCTTTTCACAGACTCTGACACGTACCTAGCTGGGTCTCACCTGTGTCAGGTACCACAGGGCATCTCACGGGGCTCTGAATGCCTCTTACGTGGGCAACTTCACCCCACTTGAGCTGTTAACAGATACAAAATGCAAGCCATGGTTTTGGGTGGTTTTCTCATTTTCTCGCAATGCAAGTGGTGTTTTGCAAGCAGGTAGAAGATGAGGTCAGGAAACAGGATTCAATTGCTGTGACTTTAAAATAAATTTTAGCAGCACAGGTCTTTTAAAAGACTTTGTTATAAATAGTCATCCATCAAACAGAAAAATCAGAAAAAGTTGGGGTATTTTAACATCTTATGTAAGTAACTTCCTGAGCGAACATGTTTTTCATTACGCTCACAATAATGCATATTACTAATAGTTGTGATATATGTTATGGAGTTCCTGTATCTTAAGTGAAAAGCCCACATCCTGTTGTAGCTGGGGTTATCCTTAAGCCATCTGTTGAGCGGATCTGGGCAGAAGGCCGGTGCATCAACTGCAGCACGCTCGCTGACACCGCGCCCGAGCTGCTTCTGATCGCTTACAGATGTTGGGCCTCCTGCACTTGGCTGAGGTGCAGAGGAGCGTTTCACCAAGGAAAAAACCCTCAGTTGCTCCTTCTATTACCAATGGAACCTCTTCTGTAATGCAACAGAGCACCTCCGTCTCCGTGAATATTGCTTTGGCACTGTTCCTCAGTTCCTTCTCTTCCCCTTCCACCTCTCCTAAAAGAAAACCCCGAAAGCCAGGCATGAAGGTACAGAAAAAGAAAACTCAGAGAGCTAACAGCAGGCAACTTTTCCATATTCTTCAGACATAATCTATTCTGACTGCGTCAGGTGAGACTGTGTGTTGGACTTTATGGTATCTTTAATGCATCATCAGTGCCAGGGGGTTTGGATTGAGAACTGCTGTGAGCAGCAGTCATCCCTCCTCCCTCACTGTTGTCATGGTTTTCAGTTTTGCTTCTGAACATAAGAATCCCTTAGTACTCCTCATTTTCCTCCTCTGCTTCAGCCCTGCACACCTCTGTAGAAAAGCAGTAATTACCAGTTGTAACTGGCCTCTGAGTTTACTGCCATGTGTGTCTCTAGTGTTGCAGAGAGGGAGAGAATAGGGATCCCCACCGAGCCCGAGTCTGCCGACAGCAACGCCTATCCTCCCGCCGTGGTCATCTACATGGTGGATCCCTTCACCTACACTGCAGATGAAGAATCTGCCTCAACCAACTTCTGGCTGTTAAGTTTGATGAGATGCTACACAGAAATGTTGGATAACTTGCCTGAGAATATGAGGAACTCTTTCATTCTCCAGGTAATTCTACCTTCCTCTGCACCTTCACGCTGCAGAGATGTTCTATCACAGCAGACTCTCGATATGCACGTGATACTAGAAGATGCAAAATGAAACAATATATAAAGTGTAGGTTACTTTTAGAAATTATTTTGTTGACAGTACAAGTCCATATATTAAAAAAAAAACAGATTGCTTTTGTTTTGATGAGGAAATCAAAGGCAGTGGCAGTATCCTTGCTTCAGATCCATCAGGTGGTAGGAGTGCTGTGTGCTAGATGCTTCCCAAAGAGGAATTTCTGTTATTTAAGTTGCAGCTTGGGTTGCCACTGCCAAAAACGTCCAGTTGCTCCTTTGATTACTTTGCTTTTTATATTCTTTTGATTTAGACTGGTTAATCCAAAAGTAGCATGTGAAACCAGACCTTTAATGCATAATTTAACTATTGTATTATTATTATCTGCTGCTTGAAAATAATTTGCCCTGTAACTTGGCATATAATAACAGTTACTTACTGTGGAATTACTTAAGAATTGAATTTGTGTAGCCAGAAGCAGAGCTTGGCCTGTTGCCCAGGCTGCCTGCGTTTTGCCAGGCCTCTTCTTTCCCAGTGGCCCAGTCAAAATAACTGGGGGGGTGGAGAATGGGAGCCCAGAGATTGTACACGTGCAGCACATGCAAGGAGCAGCATGTGAATATTTCTGTTTACGTTATTCATGAGAGCCCAACCTGCCTTCAAAGTATTTTCATTTGAACTATTGTTTAAAAACTAATTGGAAGTTATTTTCACATCTCAAATGGGACATGGAAAACATTTGTCATTTTTGGTAATCTTGACCTCGTTGTTCCCTGAAATGACAGGGGAAACTGTCAGCAAAATATTTCAGGCTTGGGGATTAACTGAAAATCGGATTCAAAACTTGGTACTGTGTTGGCTACAGGCAATTTAACTGGTTCTGCACTGAAGGTACTAAAAATAAAAGAGCCCTTGATACCGCAATGACTGAAAGGCAAGAACATGTAAACCGTACAATGACGTTGTATCTTAGTCTGTATAAGACAACTTAGGGGCTCACCAACTCTTCCCAAGGACTGCTTATTTTCCGGGTGCTTACCTCTTGTCTCTCAAAACATGTGCGTTTTGTCAGTTGAGCTCAGAACAGAACAGCAGTTTTGCCTGAGTGAAGGGTAACATGGCACAGTTACCAGCACAGTGTTCTCACAGCTGTACCACAGTATGCACACAGTTATTACAAAATAAACCAAACCTAAATGTTTACAGATTTCTTACAGTTTATATATAGAGTGGAAAAGCCCAGCTTCTGAAATTCTTGAGTAAAGAAGCTGTCTTTTAAAAACACACAGTTGCATTTGGTAAGTAGAAGATGCTACCAAGAGCCATAGAGTGGTAAAGGTTTTGCGATGCTTTTACGTTTTGTTACTACTGAAAGTATTTGTTAAAAGAATCTGCAGGGTCTCATAGCATTGGATACAGCATCAGTACTGTGTGTTGGCAGTTTCTGCCCCAAAGAGCTCACTGTTCAAAAGGAAAGATGCTTTCACAGTAAATTTAAGTGTCTTGCTTTGCATTGCTTCCTGAAACACCAAAAACTGACCAGCAGCAGCAGATTGCTGAGCTTCTGTTTGCTAAATGAAAGAGGAGGAACAGCCACAAGTATGATCACTGTAACAGAATCTTAATTCTGCTCTCTACAGTACTCCTCAAGAATGACACCGCAGTGCTGAGTCCCAGGTGACCAGCAAACAAACACTAACTGACCACAGCTGTGGGCCCAAAGCTGCCTCAGCACCAAGTTTGGAACCCCAAGGTTCCCCAGCAAAGGCTGACAGCAAGTGCAGGTGCTGATCAGAAAAGCACTTCTGGAAAAGTTACAGGTGTTTGAATATGAGCGTTTGCCTTTGGGCTGAGGATTAAAATTAAAACTACCCCCACGTTTTAGGGTGTTGCTTTGTTTAAAAAAAGGGGTTTCTCATTCAGTGATGGATCATGGCCACCTCTGGAGTATTGTGTCCAGTGCTGGGCTCCCCAGTTCAAGAGAGTCAAGGAACCACTGGAGAGCGTCCAGTGGAGGTTGTGAAGCTGCTGAGGGGCTGCAGCATCTCTGTGCTGGGGCAAGGCTGAGAGCCCTGGGGCTGTGCAGCTGGAGAAGAGCAGCCTGAGAGGGGAGCTGAGCAATGCTGAGCAAGAGCTAAAGGGCCCTGGGGGGCAAGAGGATGGGGACAGACTCTGCTCAGTGGTGCCCAGTGACAGGACAAAGGGCACTAGGCACAAACTGCAACCCAGGAGGTTCCATGTGAGCAGGAGGAGAAAGTTCTTTGGTGTGAGGGTGTGGGAGCCTGTGCCAGGCTGCCCAGAGAGGCTGTGGAGTCTCCTTCTCTGGAGAGATTCCCACCCCGGCTGGACCCTGCGCTGCTGGGCCCCTGCTCTGGGTGCCCCTGCTGGATGGAGCAGGGGGTGGCACCAGATCAGCTCCAGAGGGCCCTTCCAAACCCCACCTTGATGAGATTCTGTGCTGTTGCAGAAAGCAGAATTCATGTATAGTTTCTAGTGAGCTGTGTTTGTCAGCTATTCCTGATCTCTCACAGGACTGTTCAGTTACTATTGCCCTATGAAAAGCCTCTTCCCATCAGATGGTAGGAGTCTTGGGCTTTCTGAGAGATTCTGCAGCCTTCAGTACATCGTTGGAATGGAAACAGTGGTTTTTATCAGGGGATGGTACAGCCGGTCACGCGAGATGTCAGTAGCCCTGATGGGAAGCCACAGATACTGTGATGCAAATGAACAGCACGTACAAAGTGCCCTCCTGGTTGTTAAATGACTAACGAACGTGTGAGTCTGGTGTGATCTTAATGAACAGCAATCTGAAGCCTTTCAATCACGTGTTGTTTGTATGAACCACACAGATTGTGCCTTGCCAGTACATGCTGCAGACAATGAAGGATGAACAGGTTTTCTACATTCAGCACTTGAAGTCCCTGGCGTTTTCAGTGTACTGCCAGTGCAGGAGGCCGCTGCCCACCCAGATTCACATCAAGTCTCTCACAGGCTTTGGGCCAGCTGCCAGCATTGAGATGACCCTCAAAAATCCCGAGGTTAGTATTGGTGTCCAGAAAATGGAATTCTGTTAATAACTGTGACCGCTCTTCTCAAACACCAAAGAAAGAGTAGAGAAAACACTTTCAGGAGTATTTTTTCAAGGTACAAAAGACATAAAGGGAAAAGGTAAGTTAATACTAAATAGAAAACAGAAAAATATCAGACTACCTACTTTCCAAACATTTTAAGCTTCTAGATTTGAGTCATAAAGTAAAAGGTTAAAGATCAGTGTGAAAGAAGAGAAGATGTTCATGGTTACTTGGGATTCTGACACGTTTTGTAGTTTTAGTCTGTAGTACCCCTACACCAAAGTGTTTGTCTGACCTTTGCTTACAGACACTTAGGTACGAAATAAGTTCCCATGCCTAGTTACAAATATGATATTAATTCCCTGAGGTAACAGAGAAATCTCCCTATTTCAGTAGGCTTATCAAGCATCTGGTTTTTAAACTGTAAATATTCAAGCCCTGTTCCTGGAATTTCAGGGATTTCCAAAGAAGAATAACCCATCCTACCCACCATGAATGGTTCTCATTCTTTGAAAGATAACGAGGACTGTTTTATTTAGATTTGATGGACTAGCTAAACACTTAAACACTTACCTCAAGATAAAGACATGCTTGTTAGGGTTTAAAACCCTAGTTTCAAAGCCATCATAAAACCACGCTATCAACACATTTCATTGCTCATGTAAGACCATAAGCTCTCACGGAGAATTTCTAAGACCTGTATCACCCCAGGCATCTCCTCTTCACATTCTCTCCTCAGGCTTCCCTCAGAAAGGTGTCTGTTCAGCAGGACGGATTTTGCAGCAAGTTAAAACAATCATAATTCAAGCTATTTAGGTGTATGGGGAAGAGCAATAAACTTGCAAGCATCCTTTTACTTACTCCCTTTACTGCTCCTGCACCTTGGGGTGCAGAACTGGTATACGTCTAGGAAGTGACATAAGCAGAAATATGACACCTCTTGATGTCTCTAAAGAAAACACTGTAACTTACTTTTCCTCTAAGCCGATTAACTTGCACTTTGCATGTCATGTTTAATTTCCTGAAGATGGAAAACACACCAAAAAGGGGCAAATGTTTTCATGAGCAGCTTGCATTTAGCATACATAATTAATGAGATCTCTGCTTTCCCCCTTTCACGTGCGTTTGCGACCAGTCGGCGCTGCAGACTTCCAAACTTTGCCTGCGAAATTAAGAAAGTGCCCTGGCCATTTCCAATGAGCAGATGGCAACAGTTTTAGCCAAAGGATACACAGAGCAACAGGTTTAAACTCCTGACTGTTTCAGGGACTGGTATCACCCTCCACAAAGACTTGATTTCGTAGTTTTGTTTCCCTGTATATAAAAGAGATCTTTGGATGAGGTCTGACATGCATCGGTTTTAACCAGCAGAAATGAACTGTCTGTGCCCACCCTTTCCGCAGCGCCTCTCCTGACTACGACTGCCTTCAATTATTCATTGTTTCAAACTCTGCTTTCCTGTACTCGCTGCCGCTCTGGGCTTGTGTTTCTTGCATTCAGTGGTTTTGATCTATCTGCTGATGTTTGGGTTGACTTTGTTGCAGAGGCCAAGCCCAATCCAGCTCTACTCGCCTCCTTTCATACTGGCACCCATCAAAGACAAGCAGACAGAGCTGGGAGAGACATTTGGAGAGGCCAGTCAGAAATACAACGTGCTTTTTGTTGGCTATTGCTTGTCTCACGATCAGCGTTGGCTTCTGGCATCCTGCACTGACCTTCACGGCGAACTGCTGGAAACCTGCATAGTTAATATTGATTTACCAAACAGGTAGGAACCCTTACATGTTGCATCTCGGCCTGTAGTTGTCATCCCTTGCCCTCTTCAGATTCTTGCACGTCCCTTCCAATCGCATTTCCTGCTGATGGGATACGGTGCCGGGATACAGTGCGATGTCGTGTCCTGATAATGGTGCGGTGATAGCATTTCAGTTGGCACTTCCACAACCTATCAGCTGCAGAAGAAAAAAAAGTTATCCTGTTAGATTTGTTGTACCAAAGCTACCTACAAATCCTCCCTTGGAGAAGAACGGGTACGTTGCTCAGCATGTGGACACCTCCTGTGTGTCACTGCAGTAGCAGCACCAAAAGCAGACGCATGTTTTCTGCTTCCTGTTAGTAAAAGGCAAGTTAGGCCTGCACAGAACTGTGAGAACTCAGAGGGTAAGCAGTGAAATAATTATATAGAAGTCTGAATATTGTCCTTGTTTCTCTTCTTTCTCCAGGTCAAGGAGGAGCAAGTTGTCTGCACGTAAAATCGGTCTGCAGAAGCTCTGGGAATGGTGCATTGGCATCGTGCAGATGACATCACTGCCTTGGAGAGTGGTGATCGGGCGGCTCGGCCGCCTCGGCCACGGGGAGTTGAAAGGTATGAAATGGCAGTGCTGTCACTGCTGGTGGCTTGGGAACCAAGGCCTGGCCTTAGTGGCCAAGGCAGAATGGCTTCCAGAGTTATCAGGAACCTCTGAAACCAGAAAACTGAGAGCGATAGTCCTATGGTCCTTTGGTTTGCACAAACAGTGTGCTTGTTTGTACCTGGGGTTGTCCCCTACGCCCTCGTGTCTTGTAGATGTCATGTAGATTAACCAGTGTTTGCAGTGAACTTCCAAGTGAAAGTCATGGGTTTCAGACACGTTAGAGAAAGATCTGAACAGCAGTTACCTTGTCACAGGTAGAATGAAAGACTCATTCTTACAGAACCACATCAGAGACTTGTCAGAGGAATGCAGTTAGCTCGGGGAAACCCAACAACCTGCGCAGAGTAAAATTCTCTGCAGGAACGGCTTTGCCCACCCTGTCTGCAGAGCCACGCACCTTGGCCCTGTGTCCAGAACAGACAGGGTTCCAGAAACTCAGAGTGTTAGTAGTGTTTTGCTGTGCTCAAGGAAGTGCTGGCCATTTCAGGGCTCTGTGCTGTTCTGTCACCGTGTTTGTTTGTTTCAGACTGGAGTATCCTCCTTGGGGAATGTTCCCTGCAGACAATCAGCAAACAGCTAAAGGAGGTGTGCCGCATGTGCGGCATCTCATCAGCAGACTCTCCTTCTATCCTCAGTGCCTGCTTAGTTGCCATGGAGCCACAGGGGTCATTTGTTGTGATGCCAGGTAAATTTTACCCAACTACTTAAATGCCAACAAAGCCTTTCTTCTTTTATTGTATTTATCACGTAAGCACATTAATTTTGGGGGGCTTTTGAGTCCAAGAAGACCACCTTGACTAGCATGGTTAAATAGCATGGAAAATAGCCAGCAGAACTCCCAAAAATACCCCCAGGAGATGCTGCAGTGGGAGTTCAGGCTCCTAGGGGGAGAGAGCAGTGTGTGCTGCTGCCCAGCTACCGCCCCTGCCCTGGGGCAGGAGCTGCTGGCGGGCAGACCGGTTCTGAAACGGCGATGGCCTCGTGCAGGGAGGACCGCACACGCTGTAGGAGCCTGCGGTGTGGAAGGGCAGGGGTCTGTGTAAATGGGAGTAAGGATACCCCCCTTGCTGCTTCATACGCTTAGGTTATTTAAAGAGTTGTATTGTACGCAGCAGTCCACAGTTCTAAGTTGAAATAAAATTCTGAGATTCCCTGTACTGATTTGTGTTACGTAAGTGTGTACTTTGTAATAAGACATATCCTTACAAACTACTCTGGTTTTTTAAGCTTAGAAATAAAAGATTACTACATGGAACAGAATTAAACGAGCTTGAAAATTACTCATCAAGTTGAATAATTATCAAAGCAGAGATTTTTGTAACATGAGAAAACAGATGGCAAGTTGTGTTTTGTTCATGCCAATCAAAGTGGGGTGTATTTCATGATTGTACAGATGTGTGTGTCAAAAATAAACAGTAACTTGCAAGCAAATCTTGGTGAATGAATGGAAGGGAAGATCGGGCATTGTATGGGAAGCCATGCAGCTAAACAGCTATGCAACTTGCGATATTAATTTCAAGCTCTCGGAGCAATTTATTCTTTCCAAGATAAGAACCTTGAAACACATGTATTAGCTTTTGCAAATCAGATCAGACACACAGAAGTTTAATTGAACAGGACCAGAACTTTTGAAGATGATGCAAATGAATGTCTGTGCCACTGCCTCTGTTCCGACAGATGCTGTCACTATGGGATCGGTGTTTGGCCGGAGCACTGCCCTCAATCTGCAGTCCTCTCAGCTCAACACCCCTCAGGATGCCTCCTGCACGCACATCCTGGTTTTCCCAACCTCTGCTACTATCCAGGTGGCACCAGCAAATTACCCCAACGAGGATGGATTCAGCCCTACCAACGGTAAGCAAGCGCGCGTGCAAGCAGTGAACTACTTTGCCAGTGCTCAGTCGCCCGCTCACAACATCCACAGAGCTGCACCAGTGGGAGCAGAGAACTGAGTGGACCTGTGTGCTCCCACAGACCCCACAGAATCCCAGAATCCTTCTAGCTGGAAGAGACTTTGAAGATCATCACGTCCAACCATGAACCCAGCACTGCCAGGTCACCACTAAGCCATGTCCCCATTAGCACCCTAACTTAACTGAAAGAGAACAGCCCTGCACTTTACAGCTGCAGGAAAACAGGCTGTGTTTTTCCTGAAGCCTGGTTTCAGACTGTCCTGCTGATTTATTCCATAGACAAAGAGACATGGACCAATCAATACCACAAATAGCACAGACTATAAAATGCTGTTTCTGATTGTTATGATTTGATCAGGCCAGATAGGTTTTTAGAAGAGTGGTTTGCTTCATGCCCTGTTGTGTACAAAGCTTGTGAGGAGGGAGGAACTTGGTTTAGAACTGAAATCTTCCTGTAAAGTTGGCAGAAGGGACCACGGGAGAACTCCAGCCGTTAGCAGCGCGCTTGCAGAGCGGCCGTAACCCTGCGGCTGGTGTCAGCGAGACGGCACTTAATAGTTTACACCAAGTCTCTGCCGAACTCCTGTGCCATAAATCCCTTAAAATGATTGTAAAATCATGTAAACCAAGAGTGCCTACAAACACTGGCAACAGAAGCGTGTTCCGGAGAGGGAGGTTAGAGCAGAGGCAGGGAGGAAGAAAGGCCCTCTATTCCAAAGAGAGTCTGCTTTGATCTGGAATTTCAGTGGGCCTCACAGAAGGGAAGTTACCCTCTTAATACTTCATCAGCTGTCCTTTGGAGGCCCCCGAATCCTGACGGAACGCGGCGCTGACAAATCTTTAACCTGCATTAACCTGCCCTTTAGTGCTTCAGATGCTAATTAGAATCAGGTACAAGAACTGGCGTTTTCCAAAATGGTGTTAAATTTAATTTTCTTAACTCTGTTCTACTTAATGATTAAACCGCTGCCCATGCTAATAGCCACCTCATTTATGCTTTGGAGGCTAAGCAGAGCATGACATTACTTCTGTTTTGTTTACTGAGGTTGTAGGACAGAAGTTAATAAACTTAAGTTAATTCATTGCTCCTGCAATCAAGTGTTTCTCTTCAGAAAATGAAGAAAAACAATCACCTGCCTATTTCAACACCAGGGCTTCAGGTGAAATTAGTGCAAGACACACACCCCCCCCTTCTCCATTTTCATGCCAAGTCAGTTCTTCTTTTTCAAGAGAAATTATTTAGCATGTATTATGTGTTAATTATTTAATAATATATAGAAACGCTTGACTCCTATTTAGGGCTCCATGTGTTTTATTATGCATTTGGTTGCAATTCTAATTAATCCAGTTAATTCAGACAGCTCCCACTGTCCCTTTCTGTGCCTTAAAATGTACTTTAAATGTCATTATACTGTTTAAACGCCTTTGCCTGCTGAGAAGTGTGGATAAGGAGAAAAACACTCTGAACCATATTGCAGTGCTCGTAGTTTTCTGCTGTGTTTAAAATGTCTCTGCATTCCGTTGTGTAAATAACTCACGGTATCGTAACCCGGGCTGAAGTGCCCGAGTAATGGGATGTACGGCTCATGGAACACAGACACATTTTCACTGCATCTTTACACCCTTCCCACACACCAGCATAAACCAAATCAAAATAGCAAGTTATTAAAAGTGTATTTAATTTCTGAGATGAAAGTAAAAGATTAACAGCTCCATTGTAAGAAATCCTGGTGCAGTGTTTGAAATAATCATGAGGGTCCCGTGGCTGTGAGCGTGGAGCAGGTCCTGCTGCCCGTGTCCCTTCCGTGAGCAGCTCCCCTGGAGCTGCCTGGGCTGCTCCCCCAGTATCCCCCAGTATCAGGGAGCAAACGGGGCCCCGGGGCTGGCGTGCAGCACTGAGAGCAGCACCTGCTCAGAGACACAAACGTAGCTTTATTGCTTGTAGTTAGAGTGTTTCGCTGTGGATTTCTGTGACCAACTGCAGAGAGGTGTCATTTTTTTTCTGTTACAAAGCTGAGCTGGAGTTTTTCTGAAGCTGGTGTGACAGGATTTTTGTTCACTCTGAGCACTGTTAAAATTCATGATTTTAATAGATGTCTGCCAACTTTCTCTTTCAAGTCCGTGTGATTGCAGTCAAAGGTACTGAGAAGGCTTAAACTGTAAAGTGTTTATCTCTGCTTTCCATCTGTCTCAAGAGTATGAAAAAAAAGAAGGGAATGATAATGAATAAAGGGAATGGTAATAAATTATAAACAGTTCTTGACAAAAACGAGTACAGCACATTGGAAATTCTTTTCTGTTTCCTTTTCAGATGACATGTTTGACCTCCCCTTCCCAGATGACATGGACAATGACATTAGAATTTTAATAACAGGGAATCTTCACTCTTCACCAAATTCCTCCCCGGTTCCCTCCCCTGGATCACCATCTGGCATTGGAGTGGGATCTCACTTCCAGCACAGCAGGGTAAGGCTGTAGCACATTAATGCTACTTAAAATAAAACACAACAGAGACCCAAATCCTCAGTCAAAATCTTTATTTTTTTCCTGTAGATTTTCCAATGTAATCAGGTCGACAATAAGCGCAAACTAACGTGCAAATTGAAGGTGCTGGTTAAAAGCGGGTGCAGAAGATGCCTCTCCTTGGCTGTTCACATCTCCACAGTTGTTAGTGTACAGGAGAATTGCGAGGAAGAGAGGAGAGAGCAGCTTTCTTTTTGTGTCGCAGGGCCGTATCTAATGACCCTGTATAAATTTAATCTGCACTCATCCGTTTGCTTCTGCAACATCGTATGGAATGGCCCTGGCACAAAGTGGCAAGTCTTTGAGAGAAAGTAAGCTGTGACAGCTCTGTTCCCAGCAGCTTCTAGGGGAGCCAAGAAGGGAGAGAATTCTCCTCCTAAGAAAACCCTACCCAGAGAAACTCTGCAGGTGCTGAATGGTTATGCAAATGTTGTTTTCCTAGTGAAAATTAGCCCAGAGCGCATAGTGTTTCTAAGTTACTTTTTGTTTGAAGTGGCTTTTATAAAGTTGATTCCAACACCAGTGATTACTTAAAATGCAAATTATTTTTGGTAATTCAGGTTATTTTTTTTTTAATTGGCTTTAGCATGATTTAGATCATGCTTGATGGAACTCTTACTACATTTAACTGTGTAAGAGACGCTGCTGTACTCTTAAAATGGTTTCCATCACAAGTATGTGGAAGGTTTGAAGCTTCATCATTTCCTGTGGAGTTTTATTCTAGACGTAGTACATTTAAAGCAGTAGCCTATTACTTCTTCACTAAATAATACAGTTTTATTAAAGAAACTGGTTAACTTTTATACAAGAAATGTAACCCTGTGGATTTAAAAGCTCTGATTTAGTGATCTGTAGAAATTTAAGTGTCTGTATCTGTGACTCACTGGTGGCTTTAAACAGTCTCAAGAGCAACTGTAGATCTGGTGTGAAAGGAAGGACAGAATGGATACCCGGAGGAGGTGTATGCACAGTAGCTTTCCTGCCCCTGAGTGATGCTGCTCCTTCAGCCTCTGTCACAGAGCACTACCTGTTTCTGAGTGTGAATAAGGTGTTTCAAGGAAAGAATTCTCACTCTGGAGGTGATTAAATGGTGCTAGTTTCACTGTGAAAGGAAAATGTCCTGCTGGTGTTTTCCTCGCAGCTTCTGCCAAAATGCTTCACTGCTCTGCTTAATACAGTCTGTGAGTGAGGAATTACTTGTGCATCAGCCGCAGAGACGCTGCCACAGCCACCTTACCTTCCCGCTCCAACCTACCTTTCAAAGGCTAAATAATTGCACGTTACTGTCACTTGGTTATTTCAAACTGGTACATGGGCAGATTAAAGATGTTAACTTGCGTTACTGAACCCTCCAGCCGTAAATCACAGCTCCTCACTCGTTCCAGTTTCTCTCTTGTTTAGTTCATTCCGCAGTCTCTATTGTAAATTTTAGAAATGCATGTACAAAACTTACTCTCAGTGGAACTCCGTCCAGGTGGCTTAAGAACAGCCCTGAAAGGTTAACAACCAAAGAGCTGTGAGAGCTGGACAAGCCATTGCTAGAGGAGCCTGTCATAGTAATTCAGTTTAACCATTAACAAGGGCCTAGTAATTGATGTGTAATTTTTGGTTTTAAAAAAGCAGCAGCGTGTGATCATTACCTCGCGGGTCGGGGCAGGTCGGGCCTTGGTCGGTGTAACCCGTAATTGATTGCTGCAGGTCAGCGGGCTGCGCCCCGCTGGCTCAGCCGCCCGTTTCAGGCTTTGCTGGCAGTGCCCAGAGCCAGGTGAGCCGCGGCTTCTCCACGCTTTATGGGCTGCTTAACTTCCTTTGATTCCCGGGCAAGATATTGCTGCTGCAGAAAGACCTGCTTCAAGGACTAGCAGTGAAGGCTTTCTGATTAAGCTGGGTTTTGCGCAGGGGAATTACTTTTTTTAGTTCACTTGTTGACTTAAAAGATGCTTATGGGTGAACAGAACTGCTGCCTCGGTTCTTCTGGGCTGTTACAAGCTAAAATACTTAGCAGGCATCTTTTGAGTTTTTCTTGTATGAAATAGAAGCAAAGTAATAAAGTATGTTTCCAGAAAAGCCAAATGCCTTTCAGATAGGAATGTACTCTAGAATGGCAGGCGGTGACCTGACCCTTTCTGATACCCCAGAGACCCTGGCAGGTTTGGTGATGGGGCTGAGGACAGATGAGGGCACGTGTGTGCTCACAGGATGAGGTAAGCAAGCTCACACGAGCGTCTGTCCAGCGGCCTGGTGTCTGGAAGGTTCATCAAGAAACAAATTCACAAACACCTATGCTGATGGGCAGCGACTCGGAGTCTGGTGAAATGAATTTTACAGATGGCTTCTCATTGTTTAACAATCTCCTTTCTCCTCGGTCCATCTCTAACAATATGAGTAGCTAACACTGCAGAAATTCAGTGTCTAAATACAGGAATAAGTGATACACATTGCAAAGCAGGACAGCTGTTTTCTTCCCCCCTGAGCCTCTCCCGCTTGGTAGCACGAATACAAAGCACAGTATCTTCTGGCCAAGTGTCCCCAGTGAGGAACAGCAAGTGCAGCGGTGTTTTTCTCCTGAGCTACCAACATTAACTAATGGAAAAGGCAGAGACAAACAAACCTAGAGATGGAGATACTCTCTGCTCTGCCATACCAAGTAAGCCAGGAGGATCTGTGGTGTGAACTGCTGGGTTTGGTATGTGTAGGAAAAGCCCGTGAGGCTTTCTGAGCTGGAATTCCACTTGGCTCTGCTCTCTGCACGCACACAAGAAGCTGTCCAGATTCACAGCCAGCACCTCTGAGTTGTCCCATAGGGTCAAATCCCACATGTCCTCAGGTCGTGTAGGAAGCTGACATTGCTGTTTGGGAATCCAAAGTGATTCTGGAGCGCAAGCTTGGAGAACCCAACTACAGTGGGAAAAGGAAGAGATGTGACAACTCTGACTAAAATGTATGGGTGACTAAAGGATAGCTCATTAGTAACAAGGCAGAACTGGATTAAATACTGAGTAATTAGTGAACAAAAAGTTTTTGGAGTGGAATGTAATGATGTAAACTAACCTGCATGTTCACCTCTTCTTTCAGAGCCAAGGGGAACGTCTCCTTTCCAGAGAAGCCCCTGAAGAACTGAAGCAGCAACCTCTTGCTCTTGGATATTTCGTGTCAACTGCCAAAGCTGAGAATCTTCCGCAGTGGTTCTGGTCATCCTGTCCTCAGGCACAAAACCAGTGTCCCCTCTTCCTGAAGGTCTGTCTCGGTGTCCTTCCATGGGGAATAAGAGGAAGAATTCTATTTATGTCCTATGAATTTTCTTTGTAAGCATTGGCTTTGCATGTTGCCACAGCTGCGACAGCACTGGGAACAGAAATGCAATTTTAGGTTTAAGTTCAGGTAAGACAGCTGGCTATTAGAACTTCATTCTCTGGTGCTGAAGCCCTTACCTGGAAACGGGATAGTTTGGCAGCTTCTAAATACAGAGTTGTCCAGGCTGTATCTGGTGGAACTGAAGTGTCCCCATTTTCAGCCAGCTGCAGACAGGAGGGACACACTTCCTACACTGCCCTACTCCTGTGGCACAGACAGCAGAAGGCAGAAGGGAGATCTGCACACCCAGACAGAGCATTTCTGCCCATTTCCATTCCCATACTTGTAGAAGTTGCACGGTGGACTCCGTGTCAGAGTGAACCTGATCCATTCCAGAGCTGCGAGGCACGTGCAGCAGAATTGGTTCAGCTACTAGAGGTTCACTGATCCCTGCAGAGTGTCGGGCAGCCTCTTATTTGAATGGATCAGAAAGCTGGGGGCTAGTGAGCATGGGAAGAAGGTGAAAATTGCACCTTCAGTAGCATCATGTCACTGAGCAAACAACGTGCAGAACAATAATGGTAACACCACTTCATCTGCTCCCAGCTGAGTTAACAAGTACTAAACACTTTTGGAAGTCTCTCAAGAAAATTCCCTCATCCGTGTCTGTCGGGCCGTTAGCGGGGTGGCAGTTTTCAGTATTCCTCAATTCTTTCCTCATGTAAAACAAGCAATTTCAGGTCTGATGCCAACACTGACTTGCAGTCAGCTTTACATTCAGAATAGCACCTCCACCAGCCAAGGACTGAACCTTATTCCTCATGGACAGATTTCCCTGAAGTGTAAGTGCCTGTCTTTAAACTGACAGAATGGAGATCTCAGACCAACAGGAAAAAGAAATCAGCACTAGTTTGGAGCTGAAGTTTTATGCAAAACTTAAAACTCTTTTTTTTTTTTTTGGTGACTGAGTAATTCAAAGACTATGCTTCAGTTCCAGCAGGAAAAAAACAGTTAGCAGAGCTCCAGGCAACTTTAGGAATTCCTTCCATGAGCTTATACTAGATTTGTGCTAGAGAGAAGGAGCCACCACCCTTCCCTGCCCCACCACCCCCAGCCCAGCACAATTGCTCTCTCAGATCAAGGCTGAATTAAATGTTTAATTGGACTTGGCGCACGCTGGCTTGGTTTGGACAGTTTTTAATAAAAGCAAGGGGCTGAGTTCATGCAGCAACTTGTGCAGCACTGGGTGAGCAGGGGCTGCTGTCTCCTCCGGGCTGCGCGGCGCTGCGATTGGGAGCCCTGCCCGGCGTGAGGCACAGTCGAGTCATCCCCCTCTGACTGGGATTAGGGGGTTTGCAGCTCAAGTATTTCACCTCTAATGTGCGTGTCATAATTGGAGGAGTATAAATTAGAGGTTTTGCCTCGGCAGGCTGTGTGGTGTATTAGGCTGCCCACTTGAAAGGCTTCCATGGGTGCTCTACCCCCAGCCACGTGATCCATGTGAAATCCCTTTCCTGCTCCTCTATAAACCAGCACAGAAACCTTGCTCCAGAAGAAAGCTGAGACAGACAGAGAACATGTACCAGCAGAGAGTGGGACAAAGGCTGCACCAAGTGTGCTGTGTGGACACCCTATCCCTATCTGGTACTCTCTGATGGGTCTCCCTCCTACTGGGAGGCTTGGAATACTCGGGATCTATCAGTGGTTCTTTTGGTGTTTCAGTAACAAACCATTCTGAGTGTATCCCCGTATCAGTTCTTCCCTGACTGACATGGAGAACAGAATTCAGCCAATCAAAAAGAGAAGCCAGATTATTCAAAAATTATGGATTATCATTATGGAATTTGGAAGTACACGTGGTCATGATAGTTATCAGTGCTGATCATTATCTAAAGGATGGGGCCAGACTCTGCTCAGTGGTGCCCAGCAACAGGACAAGAGGCAATGGGTACAAACTGGAACCCAGGAGGTTCCAGCTGAGCAGAAGGAAAAGCTTCTTTGGTGTGAGGGTGTGGGAGCCTGTGCCAGGCTGCCCAGAGAGGCTGTGGAGTCTCCTTCTCTGGAGAGATTCCCACCCCGGCTGGACACTGCGCTGCTGGGCCCCTGCTCTGGGTGCCCCTGCTGGATGGAGCAGGGGGTGGCACCAGATCAGCTCCAGAGGGTCCTGCCAGCCCCACCAGGCTGGGGTTCTGTGATTCTATGATGGGTTCAACAATGAAATGCCAACTTTCTGTGCTGTTCTGAGACAACTCAAGAGTGTATCTGTCCCCTATGAATCATTAGGAATGTGTGCTGTATGAGGAGTTAATTTGTGTGGTTTTTTTCCCTTTACACAGGCCTCTCTCCATCACCATATCTCTGTAGCGCAGACAGATGAGCTGTTACCTGCCAGAAATTCTCAGCGAGTTCCTCACCCCCTTGACTCTAAAACTACATCAGATGTCTTGAGGTAACCCCTTTTGGTTTTGCATTTCCTCCCTTAGGGCTGTGGGGACTGAGCTCTGAAATTTCAGAGGGACCTTTTCAACCTGGCAAAATAATTTCTTTGCTTTCTCAGCAGCCTGTAAGTGCTGTGCCATCCACGCGTGCCTCGGAGCAGTGGGCAGCTCTTGCTGCAGCTGCTGCCTCCACCACCACAGGGCAGGACTTCTGAGGGTTACGTCCTCACCTTGCCATGTGACTGCACCAGGCTACACAAAGGAGACTCCCAAAAGCTTTCCCTTACTAAGCAGACACTGGGATTTGCCTCCCACAGACTGTTCAATGATACTAAAACTGAATCTGCGTGCTCCTTGTCCCCTACCCCCTTCTCAGTGAGTTTCCCCTTTGCCAGCCCCCACCGGGCAGTCCCCGTGACGCTGCATCGCCAGGAGAAAACGGAGGTGGGCTGCAGTAAACCCTCTCGAGAAGACAGAAGGAGCAGGTTCCAGTTTCATTCCTCTGCGTTTCTCTCCCGCAGGTTTGTTCTGGAGCAGTACAATGCACTGTCCTGGCTCACCTGTAACCCTGCCACCCAGGATCGCAGCTCCTGCCTTCCTGTCCACTTCGTGGTGCTCACTCAGCTGTACAACGCCATCATGAATATACTCTAATAGATAGAAAAGCACTTGTTCTTCTGGCTTATTCTCCCCTCGACCTGAGAAACGTGCCACAGTCTGCAAAGATCCCACTTCTGCTTCTCTTCAGACCAGTCCTGTGCTGTGCTTCTGTTCCTCCAAAAGCACATGTGAATTCCGCAGTGTTCAAAACTAAACCACCCATCAACATCTCTGGCAGCTTCAGTCCAAAACCTGGGAACATCCACGAACAGTGAACACAGAGAAACCTCAAGCCAGTGTTAGTTTGGTGGCCCAGTAGCTACTGGTCAGTGTGATCATTTTTCTTTTTAATATTTTATTTTTTTAAGGAAGACTACAGTACCTTTTTGCATTAGGAACTCTGATTAACAACCAAGAGCAGTTTGAAGCCCTGCAAGTCAAAATACCTTGTAGTGACCAGTTTGGGTTGTCCAAAACTTACCTTGCTGTTCGATCGTCATAAACTGGGACTTTGCAGGAGAAAAAGAAACCAAACCACCCACCCACGCAGTTGTAGTCTCGTATAAATATTGGAGTTTTCTGTCTCCCTGGAGTTCCTGTCAGAGTGGACTGGGATGAACGCATGCATTTGTTACCTGTCCATGTAGATATGAATGGTCTGGAGATACACTTTATTTATTTTTCGGTTTGGGGAGGGGAGGGATTAAATTATAAAGGACCAGGAACAGTAGAATATCTTAAAAATCCAGCTCCGTTCCACCGTAGGGTTATTTATCTACGTACCTCTCACTCTTCCGACCTGGCAATCGACCCCGAGCTAGTAACAGTCGGCGCCCCAGCCGGGGAGGCAGCGGCCCGGCGGGAGGCAATTCTCACCGGCGCGCAGCCTGGCGGCAGCAAGGGCTGCCCAGTGCCGGACGGAGGAGAACACTACCTAGCGCGAGAAGAGTCAGAGAGGTGGGGAGGAAAAAATACTTTAAAGCCCGGTGTGAGGGCGAATGGAAAGTGGTAAATTAATCTATTGTAGAGCTACGATTGAAATGTATTTCCGGTAAATTTAGCGATGCTAGCGAAGTATTTAGCGCAACTCAAGTCGCCCTTTAATTCCGGGCGGGCTCGTCCATGTACATATCCAAAAATAGGGTTTTTGTTTACACTAAATCAGTTGCAAATCTGGTGTATTTTTTCTGACTATAGGAATATTATTTCAAAGAAATAATTTTTAAAAATTATATCATTAAATTAGTACTTGAAGTTATACCACTGTGGTGGAAAAGTGACTTTGTTTAGTAAAATGATTGCCATTTTAAAGGTTAATGGCTAATTGAAGTATTTTTATGACTCCTTCATTCCAGGCTTCAAGGGGTTTATATTTAAACCCCATTTTGTAGTGTTTGTTGTTGCACTGTGCAGCAGGCAAGGGCTGCCTTACGGGAGGGCTCGGGCACTTTGATCAGGCTGTGTGACCTACTTTAGCTATCTGTGGAGGAAAAAAAGGAAAGAAACCTACAAATTTTAAAGTTCTTCCAAAAGACTTTCATGTTCTGGTTAAAAAAAATGAAATTCTATGATTTTAAAAAGTATTTTTCTTGAGATAGTGTAACATTTAAAACAAATTATATAAAATAAAAAATTAAAAATTAAAAAAAAAAATTGCTTGTGTAATGAGAAGGTGAAGTGAGAGAAGGAACCTGTAAATGGATGAGTCCTTTCTCTGCACCAAACCTCCCACCTGGTGTCCTCTTTGCAATGTATAGGTTAAAAAAAAAAAAAAAAAAAAAAAAGAAAAAAAAAACTCTGCTATCAAACCATTTGTATCTAATGTGTACAGTGTAAAATTGACTTTAAAAATATTGCAGTACTATTTTTTCTTAATCAGAAAAGAAAATTCTCAAGGCCTTTTGAAGAGCATAAAAAGATAAGATTGTAAACTTGTATAAAAAAAAAAAATTTAACTTGGGGAGGAAAAAAATGTAAAGTAGACATTTGTAATCTTTTACCATTTGGGGGTTATTTGTTCCCGGGATTCATCTGAACTTTGGATTATTATTTTGTTTATTCTTTTTAAATGGGCCGTTTTTATCCAGGGGCGTTTCTTCCCCAGAAACCTGGTTCTAAGCAAAAATTAAAACTAAAAAAAGGGCAGCAAGGAGTGGTTTTCATCTGGTGTCTTTTATTTAATTTTTTTAAGTTAAGAGAAGCTGGTGACATATTTATACGTTTTTGTGCAAAATAAATGAATGGCAATAGATTTTAAAGAAAAATCTTATGTACTTCAGTGTGAAAAGTTCTGTATAATATTTCCCTTAAATATGCATTATTTTACTTGTGAGTTTTTTACTGAATTAATCTGAAATGTACAAGCCCTGGCTTTCCTACAGAGTGAAGAAAGTTATTTTATTCTTTTGGGTTTTTCCCCCTAACTCTGGAAATTCACGCCGAAAGCAGAACGATGCTGACAGCTGTCAGAGCCACAGGGCGAGGGTGGGCTGGGGAAGGGCCAGCATGCTTGGATGTATATTTCAGAACCTTTTTTAAATGTAAAAGCTGTACATTTCTGGGGAGTTCTGAATTTCTCCTTCTTTTTTTTTTTTTTTTTCCCCCCTTTTTTTTGTTTTGTTTTTTCTTGTTTTATTTTTTCCTCTGAGCATTTTGCAGTGAGCTTCTTTTATATATAGTCGACAATTTGAGAGAAAACAAAAAAAAAATGTGAAGTTCATTTTAAATCTACAGTATATCGCTGGTACAATACACTAAAAAAAAAAGACTTTGATAAAAAGAAACAATAATAATAAAGACCTCCATTTTAAATGTCATTCATATATACCTTGTGGATGAGAGCTATATACTTTTACACACTTTTTTAGATGAATAAATTATTGAATTACTGAAACTGTTGGTGGAGTTTTATTCTTCTGAGTATCCTCTTCCAGTCTCGGGCCCTAGCGAAGGAGGGCCTGCGTTACCTGGTGTAGATTCCTCCTGGAGTTCCTGTGCAGGCTCTTTTAATCTCTCTTCCCTTCATGGCAGGCACTGCTGCCTTCCCCACACGGACCCAGCGCCTGCCTCCTGCCCTGCCCGCACGCTGGGCGAGCCGCAGCTTTCCCAGGATCCCTGTCAGAGGAACAGGGCTGACAGACCTGCCTCGCTTCCCGCTGCAGCAGCACTCTTCCTTACAGCTGGAACCAAAGCACTCTTCTTTCCTTACAGCTGGAACCAA